>NWSH02000210.1:5026584-5052225 GCA_002382865.2 Heliothis virescens
TAATGATGATGATGATGGCCTCCTAGCCGATTATCGGCCACGGCGGCTGTTCTCATATAAGGAGATCAGCCAGCTGCGCAGGACATATTATAGTGCACAAGCATTTGCGCTGACACAGGTGCACTCCCTATTCCCTCACTCTCATAACCCGATGGGACGGCAATCCGACACGACCGTTGAGAGATCGGGCGCGGGACCGACATTAACGTGCTTTCCGATGCACGGGTGTATCAATCACCAACTTCCAGCTCCGGGCTGCTTTGAGAAAGTTTCTAAAACCCCCAAAGCGATTTCGGCCCGCCCCGGGAATCGAACCCGAGACCTCGTGCTCAGCAGCCGGTTATGCGACAACTAGACCAACGAGGCAGTTGGTAAATAAATACAGCCTACTTCAATAAATCGGACGCTGTAAGTCAAGTTTTGATGATATGAAGGATACAACTGCTGATGTGGAACCGCGCAACTAGCTTGACTTTTCATAAGAACCCGTAATAGGTCTACTTGAAATGAAAAAGAAATGACTTTGACTTTGATGATGGAAAACCAAAATAACACTTTACTCGGTAGGTAATTATACATATCTAATTCAATAGTACAGACAACAGCACATCAAGTTACCACAATCTGTCAAATTTCTGCAATCGATTTTCAACCTTATCAAAATGGAGGTAGGTTAATGTTTGATTGGTAAAATTTGACAGATTCGTATACGTTGACCTGCTGTTATCTGTACAAACGTGGTAGTTACTACAGAGCATTTTACTTAGTAATAACGTCTGGTTTGTGTCATCACACTACAGTTAATAGGAATAGGTATTATTAACTCGCTCGGGTCTGCGTTGTATCATTTCGTTGACATTAATTTGTAGTGTCTGGACAAACGTTTGTGTCTCTTACTTTGAAGGATACTGTTTACAATTAAGTTTACTTTTGGCTTTCATTCATTGTTTGAATTTTTTTACAATTTTGCGAAGCATTTTTTTAATTGATTTATCAGAGCTTGTCATCACATAAAAGTGTTTTGGCGTTTTGTCTTAAAGTTTCGTTTGTTAATTATAGTTAACATAAAAATAACTTAAAATAGTCATAAAAAAGTTCAATCACATTATGAAAAACATACAGGCTGATCCAATTACGAAAAAAACAAACACTTAAAACTCACGTTCTAAAATTAAAAAGTCTACAACACATACACAGAGCGGTTCACATTTAAAAAAGTACACACTAGGGCAGAGCGTTACGCCCACTGAATATTCATAGCGCACCGGAGATTGTATCGCTTAATAAACACCCTGTATACTAGTCAGCTCACGTGCCCCTAATGACCTGAACAGTATAAATGGAGGAAATTTTAATTTTCACTTAGAACCTTTTGGAACTGGATTTATGTATACAGTACCTACGTTCTATAGAATTGGAAAATGTATATTAATTTGTGTTTGTTTGCTAGTTAATTAGTTTGTCGGTAGTTAGTTGTTGTGGAAGGTTTAGTGAAATATGATGTTGCGATTTTTTATTGTGGATTTGGGAAATTATATCGCTTTTGTTTCTTGTGTGTGAACTAAAAAGTCGATCCTTTTTACGTTATAATAAGAAGAGCTAAAATGAAACCTACCAAGAATTTAAAGAGGCATCTTTATTTAAAATTCTAAAAAGATATTCCCTCATTAAATATTAAAATAAAAAATAAAATTATATTAAACAGAAAGTGTTGAAGATAAACTAGAATTTCAAGAAGTGCAAAAGCTAAAAGTAGCTGTTCTGAATAAATAAAATGCGATCAACAGTAATGCTACGAGGAGTTCTACGAAATGTCTACGCCGTGCTACGAGAGACTACGAGCGCTACACAAGGACTACGATTATATTATTTCATTTCATTTGACTTATTGGTTGTTGTTTGTCATTAAATAGTGCTATGGAATGATATGAGAAACTTGAATTTTATTCCGAATCAGTTTATGAAAAAATATTATGGAGGTAATAATAATATAGTTCTGATACACCGTCCCAAAATGTAAATTTCCAAAAATATTGAAAATGTGTCCATAATGTAAATTCTAGTTGTTGAAGTGCTGCCCTACACGTGATTGGCTCAAAGCATTTATGAACCTGATTGGACGTGTATTGGATTTCAGGATATAATGCGTAAGTGGCGACAAATTGTCGATCATCGCCCATAGCAAAGGGTAACTTATTTGTTGCAATTGGGCGTGGGAATATAAATATCTTATTTATCAAAAAGCTCAATGAACTGAATATATTCTAATCATTGCTTATGTCACTGTGTAGGTGGGATGTAGTTTCAATATATTTTTTTCAAGTAGAATAGTCTAAGTTATTAAGCATACATCCTTCTTAGACCAAACGTTATTTTTTTTAAAGTCTGATGAATTTTCTATTAGTTATGCTTTGACAGATTTTACAGATGACAAATCTTTATTATAATTACAGATTTACTGCTAACTATTTACCTATAATGTTACGATAGATTTTATACTTTTTGATATGTTTAGGAAAGCTTACCAGCGTGGGGTGTTTACTATATTTTTTAGCATTGGTTCTAAGCCTCTAGCAATTTGGGATACATTCACTGAAGATGGATACATAAAAAGATTTGTAGATGATGATATAAAATCCATGATTTTAGAAATAGGTGGAACTAATGTAAGTACAACATACATGGTATGTCCTAAAGGCGACGCAATACTGGGAATAGGAATGCCATTCTTAGTGATGGTGGTTAAAAACCTTAAGAAATATTTTTCCTTCGAAGTCACTATACTGGATGATACTGGAACAAGACGAAGATTTCGCATATCAAACTTCCAAAGCACTACACAAGTCTTACCACTCTGTACTGTGATGCCAATTGGCCTATCAGATGGCTGGAACCAAATCCAGTTCAATTTAGCTGAATTCACTAGAAGAGCGTATAAAAAACAATTCGTTGAGGTACAAAAAGTAAAAATAAATGCTAACATAAGATTAAGACGGATATATTTTGCAGACAGACTTGTTTCAGAAGATCAATTGCCTCCAGACTATAGATTGTTCTATAACTTGAAACGTAAGCCGTTGGATAATAAAGATAAAATAACAAATACTGAAATAAAACAGGAAAAAGTTACTGAGATAATAATAGATCAAGAAAAAGTTGATGAGCCAAATCAGGCAGAACAAAGAATCTCTACAGTTTCGAAAGGTAAAGGTTCTATGCAGGTGATTAAAGTCGTGTCTGGTGGTCCAGGTTTAGACGTTATATCTCGATTAATAGAAGTTCCCGAAGAAATTCATGACCTAATGTCTGATGAAACGAATATGGAGCCTGAACCACTTTTGCAAGCAGATCACTCAACAACAGCACTAATTAAGGAGGTGGGAGAATTTTTGAAAGAACCGTCAATGGCGGTCGTTGAGGTTGCTGAGCGATCTGAATCGCAGGCAGAAACTGGTGAACCAGAAGTGGTAGACCAGGATAAAATTGAGGACAGGTCTGAAATTTGAAATGAATTTGAAGAAAATACCATCATCCTCCTGCCGTTATCTCAAGTCCATTTGAAATTGGCTCAGTATATCTTCTTCTTCTATTCATCATCTCACTATTGGAATTCTTTCATTGATCCAATCCATCAAGTTTCGTCAGCAAGAATGAATCCCAAGAGTTATTGTAAATTAAGTTGGATAAAGTTATAGCTTTTTTCTATAAGTATGGATAGTGTTTTTTAGATATAACTTTTAGTCTAACGATACAGATACAAATTTATATCAGAACTGTTTCTTTAACGAAATAAATATTAATTTTGCTAACTGCGACTTTAATAAATTCCTTAAACTTTTTGGGTCAATCGATTTGATTGAATGGTATTATCTGCCTCAGTATTTATTCGAACTATAAAAACTCCTTAGGCGATCCTTTTTTTTAGAAACCATATACTTTTATTAGTCGACCTGTCAAAGTCATTTAGTAATCATTAAAGTTCAGAAAGCAAAGGTGTCCTACACTCAATAATATTTACATTATTGCTGTTGTTTGACTAATTAAATAAACGATGTTTAAAAACTCATACCAGAATGGATTGCTGTCCATATTTTATAGTTGCGGGGCCAACCCTCTGGCGATATGGGACATGGAAGTGAAAAATGGACACATAAAGCGACTAACTGACAGTGAAGTAAATTCTATAGTCCTCGAAATTGTAAGTACGAATGTTGCAACAACGTATATATCATGCCCGAAAAACAATCAAGTCCTAGGGATAAAACTACCCTTCCTAGTTATGATTGTGAAGAACTTAAAGCGCTATTTCTCTTTCGAAATCATGATACTTGACGACAAGAATATGAGGCGACGCTTCAGAATTTCAAATTTCCAATCTACGACTAAAATAAAACCTTTTTGCACAAGCATGCCTATTGGTCTAGCGGGTGGTTGGAATCAAATACAATTTAATCTAGCTGATTTTACAAGAAGAGCGTATGGAACACAATTTATAGAAACTTTGAGAGTACAAGTACATGCTAATGCAAGATTAAGAAGAATTTATTTTAGTGAAAGACTTTACACTGAAGAAGAGTTGCCTCAGGATTATAAACTTTACTTGCCGCTGGAGCGAAAACAGAAGAAAGGAAAAGTCAAAAAAGGGGAAGAAGGGGCTCCTCCAGCTGAGGGTGGTGCGCCAGCTGCTGCGCCGCCACCAGTCGAAGCTAAGCAATCCGTATCGAAGAAAAGTGATGTTACTCCAACACCCACGAGCGCTGAACCTGAGAAAGTGGAGCCTGCACCGGCTCCTGTGGAAGAAGCACCTGCTGAGGTTGAAGAGGCCCCTGCAGCTGAAGCAGCAGCTGAGGAGCCTAAAGAAGCACCTGAAGGTGAAGCGCCAGCAGCTGAGGAGCCTAAAGAGGCTACTGAAGGTGAAGCGCCCACAGAAGGCGCTGAAGGTACAGAAGGCGAGACCGCTGAGAGTGTAGCTGGTGCTGAGGGCACAAAGGACACTGAAGACACTGAAACAGTAGAACCCACCGAAGAAGGCGGTGAAGATGAAGACGAAGCAGAAGCAGAAGAAGGAGATTAGAATCGTTGCAGTAAGATTTTTGATCGGTTTACGTTCGTTTACTATTTTTCCTTCTAATTGTTTGGAGACATTGTTGATGGTATATGTACTCGTGTTTTGCTTAATGATAATATAATGCTTATTGCTTTCAATTGATACTATTAAAATGTAGATGGAATATGTTATGCATGTAATTAAATGCTTGATCATTGTTTGTTGATTTCTGTGTGTTATTTAGTTAAAGATTACTTACTTTTTTAATAACTTTGCTACCGACGCAACACCCCGATTTCCCCTATACCAAGTGCCATATCAAATCAATGTTCTATAAAAGGTCAAACAATTCCCTTGTGTGCATTAGTTAATAACAAACAAACAACACACGAGTCAGCTGACAGTTTAATTTCGCGAATGAATCGTTCATATTGAACGGTGTCGGCCCCGATCGGTCACGGGGGGTAATAGCCTGTTGACGTTTAGTCAAATTACGTTAGGGGCAGCCCTAATGTATTATATTTGTTTCGATTTTTTCGGTTATGTAACCCTATACTTTGGGTGGATAGAAAGTGGCATGTTTGTGTATCAATTTAATTGCAAAAATTGATTTGCGTCTGGAGAAAGCTTTTTTTATGACATTTCATAGGTATAGAAATGGGTGTAAAAGAAGTCTGTATAATGCTTTGTACATGGACAGGTAATTACTTAACATTCTTCATAATACCTCGGTAAAATCTCCTTAGAAAATCACCCCGAATATTCTGTGATTTCAATCTTATAATAACCCAACACACAATACATCCTCAAGTGCCAACAAAAACAAACATCTGCGCCCTAAATCACACAACACGAACTACGACCAACAAATCAAAGCAAACGTTGGCCCAACATTGGCCGCAGTTATTACAAGGACCGTTGCGTGGATGATAACATTACTTGGCCGGTTTTCCGTAAAAACCGGTATAAATCACCGGCGCGCCAGCCCTGACTAATTACGGTTTAATTTAGACCAACAAAGGGCCACACTAGCAAACTTGCTTGATAAATCTCTAACATGTGTGCTGCCTAACGAGTAGTGACCAAACTGGAATAATAGGGTGGATATTTTATCGCTTTTAGTTAGGAATATTGTTGCTATGGGTTTTTGGTTTTCCGGGTAGTAATGGCGGAAAACACAATCCATTTGACCTTTACATTTTAACAAAGAATATAAGCTCTCGTTTTATTATTTCTATAATCATTATGGCAAACGTTCCTAATTTTACTGTAAAGTGACTGTAAGATTCAAATGTCACAGCACCTTTTATTTTATTGGACAAAAAACCTGCGCTAAAAAATAAGAGCAAAACGTCAACGTTATGTCGATTCAGATGTAAAGATTAAATAAAATAATGCACTATAAAAATGGAACGTATGTCAATACAATAAGTCACATAATAAAATAACAAACATATAGAGGGGTCTATTATATCGAGTTCGTAGCTGATGGTTGAATTTCTAAGGTCAGAGAGCCTTTGTTTCTTTCGATGTCGTTTTTCATATAAATTGGGTATAAGAAGGGGATTATACGCCTTAGTGCCAACGTCGGGACCAACTATTTTTACTTCTGTATGTTTTTCCTCTATTTCGTTGAGGATTTGTGTTGTTTACATGTCTTTGTGTGTAGCATTTTAAAAGTGACTTAGGGACGTAAAATGTTTCATAAAAGAAATATCCCTTCTTGGCTGTTGGGTAAAAATGATGTAGCAAGTTCGTGATTTTTAATTTTCCTTTAATTCAACTTCGATTACGTTAATTGACACACCCCAAAATCAACTTTTAATCCGACATTCATAGAAACATTGACTGGAACATTCCAATCTAAATGAAAATGATAAACGTTAATTAATAGAAACATCGGCTAAGCGGGAGTTAGCGTCAATCATAGCATAGGAAACTTCACTAACCGTAATTGAAAAAGTTAAAACTTTATACCTACGCAGAGATCAGAAAACGCGAATTATTAAACCAATTAAAAGTTGGCAACATTAACTGATTCAACGCACAACAAATTCGCACAGAAGTTGCCAGCCTTTAGCCCCGATTTTATTTGATATGGACCCTTTTCGATACGTATAAAATTGCCGTAAAGTTTTGATTACGAATAAAAGAATAAGGACGAGAACAGGTAGGAAACGATTTTTATGTACCCTTTCACGACTTGCTTTGGAAGAAAAATCACGTTACGTATCATATTCTTTAATATTTAGAGAATTGTTTTAATTTGTAGTATTATAGTCACTAGTCATATTTGTTGCGTCTGTCATGATTATAAGCAACAAGTTGCGATGAAAGTCGCACGTGTAGTGCAAACAATAAACCTGTCTAAAGTAACATTTACTGGCTCTAAAATTATATTTGTTACGACTTTTCCCTTTCATCCTATTTTTCAAATAAAAAATAGGTATGGCCATAACCCTTTTATGAATTTTTAATATATTTCGTTTGTGAATATACAGATCGCGTTGCCAGTAAGGCTCGGATTACATGTATTATTGCAGCTAGTGAAGGCCGAAGCGGGATAAAAAATTCATTTGAACGCACCTCCTTGCCGTTTGAATATGAAACTTATTACTTGAACTGTTGAGTGGTAAATCGCTAAATAGCAACATCCAACTCATTTTCCGCCGACATTGAATATTCTGCCATGTTTGAAGGAAAAACAAAGTGTTAAATTGCGTGGGGAGTCGCCTTTGAGTTGGTAATGGGTTAAGGAAGTTTGGTTCTTGTGTGTTGGTGATAGGGTTGATATTAGTTTGTAGTTCAGTGACCGTAGTGTGGGGAGGGGTGCGCTTCCTGTTACAGGAGACACGTAGAGAGGATGTGGGTCAAGTGGCAGGCAACAAAAGTGTGAGTGTTACGATGACGCGCTCTTGTGCAGTCGGCGACGCGGCGTCGACTGCCGCCACTGTACAACTGACTGCATTCTGTTTGGATTGCCGCTATAGCCGTTTTATATCTATCAAACGTTACAAGTTGCTTTTTTATCCAACAATTGAACATTGGCTTTGAATTCTTCAGGCATCGCGTTTGTGATACCACTGAGCACATTTTTATTTACGCTCTAATAAACACGTGTATTTAAAAATAATCGTTTTTGATATAAGTACCTACTGCTGCTCAGATTGACGTAGTAACCGAGTTAGCTGGCCAGCTCGTCCGATACGTTGTCTCGCCTGAATATTAAAAGATTAATGAGGTTTTAACAATATTTATGGCCATAAAAGAGGGGCTAAATTAACGGGTGGCTCGGGATGCTCGTCGTTGTTTATAGGTTTTTTGATGGACCCCGATAATTATTTATGTATGTTTATTGTACCCTTCATCATCGTCGTGGACTTTTTTTCGAAACAAACCGCTTTCATTTGGTCAATTGGTACTCACAATTTATTTACAGAATTATTAAAACCCTTCAGTCATAAAATGACGTTCTTCTAAAATCCACAGAAAATGTTATCCCTATTCGAGAACTACAAACAAATTGTGAAGTGATAAACAAAAGCAATCACAACAATCACTCCAATACCACGGTTGGTTAAAATCGGACCAATCCTTGATCAAAAGAACGTGTCGTTACATTTTTATAATCCAACCGCTTTTCAAGATACAAATGAAAATAGACCTTTTCTAGTAAGAAATAGGACGGAAGATTGTATGTGGCAGCGTGTTTACTGTCTCGTGAAATCCAGACAGAAGCGTTGCGAACTAGAGGCGAAATGATAATAATTTCATATTATTTTGGAATTGTGCTTCATACAGCCGCAGTGTTGGGTCGTAAGCTGGCTTTATTACATACATTTCAGCAGATTCTCTCGAAGTAGAATTAACCCTGCGATGATGCCCTGGGTAGTATGTTAATGCATGTTGAGATAATGACTACGTATACGGAATATGCGTTGGAAATTGTTTAAAAGCTACGTTAAGGCTGGGATGTTACATACGCGGTTGTGTGCGAATAATATTTACAATCACAACGTTTATGTTTTAGGATGTTTCGTACATGATGTTCACGCTGAGAGTATGGTGTACCTACAATAAGAACTTGTCATTTGCTTTAAGTTATATTAAAAGATTTTATACAAACTTGTGTTTTGACGAAAAGTTATTTCATAATTTCAGGAAAATACACTTATCGTATGGTATTGTTGTAAGTTGTTTAAATATTGAGGATCGGACGTTTTTTGTGGTAAATAAAAAATATTTTCTTTTGACTTCATTCTTTTGTTTTAGTTTTAATTGACTGATTTGCCTCAAATTCCGATATTTGTCTGACAAACATAAAAATACAGAGTTTTGATATAAAAATAAATCTTTTACGCTTAGATGATATCTGAAAGAACAGCATACAGTTAATGACCAAATGAAATATTTAACAATTATTTTTCATAGCTAAACACTGGAGGGTCATAATGAACTGAAAAAATAACGAAGCTAAAACATTTGAGCGTTAATTTTTATCCAAATCTTCATTTATTACTTTCTAATCTTCTCTGCGATTTAAATTAAAATTTTCGGATCTTGGTAACAGCTTAGGAAACATCAAGTAACCTGTGGCTCATAGTAACAGTTATATTTCTTTGCCCTGTAACATTTGGCTTATCAGTTTTACAAAATATTTGCAAGAAAACAATGCGTTACAAAAAATGCAACAATTTCTGATACACACTAGTTGACATGTTGATGAACAAAATACCTATAAAAATTCATGCTAGCTGGACTGTTTAGTCCTACGTTCATCACTATTTTGACGGTACCTAAAAAAGATTGTTCACGATATGAAGTAAAACAGCATTATTCAATTTTATAATTCTTACTAACATTGAAAATGCGAAAGTAACTCTCCCTATCTATCTGACTGTCTATTTTTCCCGACAAAACTACTGAACCGATTTTAATGGATACACATAGTTAAGACCCTGAAAAAGGACTTGGACTACTTTTGAAGATAGTTTTTTTAGTATGCTGGTGAAACCTCAGGGAATAGCTATGAAACTACAAAAACCGGCCAAGTGCGAGTTGGACTCGCGCATGAAGGGTTCCGTGCCCCATCCCCATTCTTTTTTAAGTTTTTGTATTTGTTGTTATAGCGGCAACAGAAATACATCACTTGTGAAAATTTCAGCTTTCTAGCTATCACGGTTAGTGAGATACAGCGTGGAGACAGACAGATAGACAGACAGACAGACAACGAAGTCTTAGTAATAGGGTCCCGTTTTACCCTTTGGGTACGGAACCCTAAAAAGACTTTGCAGAACAATACCTGGCCTCTACCACAAAAAAGGGTCAATCTGCAATGACTTTCACAAACCAAGCGTTTCAAAGCGCGTTTACAAAAATTCCCACATTACTTGTGAAGGGTTAGGCGATCATAAATAAAGAGTATCTCGTGATCTTTGCGCTATAATCGCGCCGTTCATCTTAAGACGGTACATTAAGTCCGAAAGCTCTAACATCTTGAAATATATCCCTCTGATATTAAGATTCATTAAAGTTGGTTTGTGATAGCCTTTGGTGACGTGTTGAATTAAATATATTTTTTGAGCTCAGCTCGGTTTATGTGAAAATTTCTTCTATTTTATCGTGCAGCTATTTCTTTTAGTAAGAAATCAGAAAAAAAGTGTCTACAGCCTAGACCGCTTTGTTGTCATCTGTCTCCATTTTCGACACATTTTGGTACAGGCCAATAAAAATAAAATATATTTTTTTCATTGTGAATTTAGAAGAAGCATTTTACAAAACACGTTCCCTTATACGAAAATGTATTTAGCGAATCTGTTTACCAATCGAACATTATTTGTAATATTGTAATAAGGTTGAAAATCTCAGTCTATACTAAACGTTGAAATAAAAAAGTTCCTATTGTTAAGTCATTTCTAGTGCTCTATTGATCTAATTTAAACGCTTTTTCAGAGCAGCGTCGAAACAAAAGGTGTTCAGTACCGCGAAAGCTGACACGTGCCCACTTCACTTCATTAAATTCAGGCTAAAAGTTCATCGTGCTGATTTCATATTCAATTTAGCGTTTTCAGGGACCGTCATAATTTTTTTATGGCCACATAAAGCGTCTGCCAATGGATCCCTTTTTTCTATCGGAAGGTACAAAATGCTTCGGGTTTCGGGTATTTTTAGCTTCGTTCGGGTACTTTTAGCTTCGTTCGGGGTGATTATTTTGGTCTGGTATTATTTGCACAGGATTTTTTCAGCAATGTGAATGCTTTACCTTTGGTATGAGCTCTTTTATGTGTGTTTGAGTGGGTGAGGTTTGAGCGTAATATTAGCTTTGAATGATGGATTGTGGGTATAAAAAGTAATAATGTGAAGGATGTTTTTTGCGTTAGTTTCATTGCTATTGTATTCTGAAATTATGCTTTACGTAAGTATTCTATTGATAGACGAATCATGAAGTTACTATTGCTTCNGTGAAAATTTCAGCTTTCTAGCTATCACGGTTAGTGAGATACAGCGTGGAGACAGACAGATAGACAGACAGACAGACAACGAAGTCTTAGTAATAGGGTCCCGTTTTACCCTTTGGGTACGGAACCCTAAAAAGACTTTGCAGAACAATACCTGGCCTCTACCACAAAAAAGGGTCAATCTGCAATGACTTTCACAAACCAAGCGTTTCAAAGCGCGTTTACAAAAATTCCCACATTACTTGTGAAGGGTTAGGCGATCATAAATAAAGAGTATCTCGTGATCTTTGCGCTATAATCGCGCCGTTCATCTTAAGACGGTACATTAAGTCCGAAAGCTCTAACATCTTGAAATATATCCCTCTGATATTAAGATTCATTAAAGTTGGTTTGTGATAGCCTTTGGTGACGTGTTGAATTAAATATATTTTTTGAGCTCAGCTCGGTTTATGTGAAAATTTCTTCTATTTTATCGTGCAGCTATTTCTTTTAGTAAGAAATCAGAAAAAAAGTGTCTACAGCCTAGACCGCTTTGTTGTCATCTGTCTCCATTTTCGACACATTTTGGTACAGGCCAATAAAAATAAAATATATTTTTTTCATTGTGAATTTAGAAGAAGCATTTTACAAAACACGTTCCCTTATACGAAAATGTATTTAGCGAATCTGTTTACCAATCGAACATTATTTGTAATATTGTAATAAGGTTGAAAATCTCAGTCTATACTAAACGTTGAAATAAAAAAGTTCCTATTGTTAAGTCATTTCTAGTGCTCTATTGATCTAATTTAAACGCTTTTTCAGAGCAGCGTCGAAACAAAAGGTGTTCAGTACCGCGAAAGCTGACACGTGCCCACTTCACTTCATTAAATTCAGGCTAAAAGTTCATCGTGCTGATTTCATATTCAATTTAGCGTTTTCAGGGACCGTCATAATTTTTTTATGGCCACATAAAGCGTCTGCCAATGGATCCCTTTTTTCTATCGGAAGGTACAAAATGCTTCGGGTTTCGGGTATTTTTAGCTTCGTTCGGGTACTTTTAGCTTCGTTCGGGGTGATTATTTTGGTCTGGTATTATTTGCACAGGATTTTTTCAGCAATGTGAATGCTTTACCTTTGGTATGAGCTCTTTTATGTGTGTTTGAGTGGGTGAGGTTTGAGCGTAATATTAGCTTTGAATGATGGATTGTGGGTATAAAAAGTAATAATGTGAAGGATGTTTTTTGCGTTAGTTTCATTGCTATTGTATTCTGAAATTATGCTTTACGTAAGTATTCTATTGATAGACGAATCATGAAGTTACTATTGCTTCGATTGGTGACAGTAGCAATCTATACAGCCCACGCAAAACCTAACAAAAGGGTTTCACATTTCACCATAAACACAAAAATACCTGTATCGTTAATTTGCCAGGCAGCGCCCACAATCGCGTCGATTTTTTTTTTGTATATAAGTGAGCGTACAATTCGTAATTCGACCTCATTCCAGGGGAGAGGGTAGACGGAAAAAGTGCTCGCTCATTATCGTTTTCCGCACTCACACCGGTATCCAGGGTGTTGGAAAACAATACAATTCCGCATGAAACGCCTGGGTATTTTTTCAAGAAATTTAAAAGTTTTTTTTTTTGTTTTTTTCCCTCTCATTTTCTCCTGGTGTGGCTGGAGTGTGTAATTCGTTGGCCTGCTTGCAGCTGGGCCCTTGTTTCGGTGTTTGTTTTAGCGTTTAAAATTCACAGGCTGGAACTAAACGTTTTAAGCAGAAATGGTCGTAAAAATATTTATATTATAAAAAAATAAAAAATCTATCAGTTAAGTGTTTGCTGAATTATATAGATATCGTTACCTGCTCTTAAGTAGAAGGTAAATTATCACCGCTTTGCTAAATTGGAAGTGGCAATTTACCTTGAAAAACACTTTCCTGGTACCGACTAACTACTTATCTCCTTTTATAATACAAAACTTGTCACTCTAATGAGTCGTCACTTCTATTTCTAACACAGCGATCATTTTACAACATTTTCTTCATTAATCAATAAACTGCCCGTCATCAGAGGGGGTGGCCCGGAAGTACCCGACCGGAAGCAGAGGGACTAAACTCGGCGGTTAATTGCGCGAAAAGCGAAGCCCTTCGTTTTGAATATCGAACGATTATTTCTGCGCAAGCTTTAAGGATCAAGCGTAGGGGAATATATTTTGTATTTTTAATATTTTATCGTTCGTCATGTTGTGATGTCGATAATTCAAGTTATTTAACTATAGTCATAGATTTTCTTTTTATTTTTTTTTATTTTACCAATAATTGCTAACACAGTACGCCTGTATCCGTACGTAGATTGTTCTAGAAACAAACTCAATATTTTTTAATCTTGGACACTACATTCTTTATCTATGAATCAATTAAATAGGTATATCTTTCGAATTCGCAAGCAAGATATCAATGCTGTTATTCAGCTAAACAATCATTGAAATAATAAAGCACAAGTACACTATCCTGTACACTAAGAACGGTTAAATACTAACTGGATTTCTAGTTACAATTATAAAAACACCGGCCAAGTGCGAGTTGGACTCGCGCACGAAGGGTTCCGTACCATTATTTATGAAAAAAGTACAACAGGAATGGTCAAGTGTGAGTTACTTAAGTTGCACATTATTTCTAATAGATGGCGTTACTAGTATACAATTTTACAATTAATTAATATAAATCAACAGCCTGAATATTTATTTTTTAATGTTTGTTGTTATAGCAGCAACAGATATATATCATTTGTCAAAAATTTCAGCATTCTAGCTATCACGGCATAAGAGATACAGCCCGGAGACAGACAGACAGACAGACAACGTAGTCTTAGTAGGTAATAGGGTCCCGTTTTACCCTTTGGGTCCGGAACCCTAAAAATTAAGGCCTACAAAAAATCTAGAATGTCAGTACATACATCCAAAACTTAATTTCAAGTATCATTAGCCTACATCGCGTAACTATAAATTTTTATCTAGAAAATTCGACACAGCTGTGTATTAAGGCACACGGAGGAACAAATTGCCTCTGAATATAAATCACGGTTGCGATTGAAGCCGATATTTGTAAACGTTTGCAATATTTATGTTATTTTCTTACGTGTTTATTGCTTACTATATTTATTTGTATTATCCTTGTATTTTGTTACGGAGTTTGGTTTTTGGTAAATGAGAAGGATCATGTTATGTGATTAAAGACTTTGAAATCATTTTGTTTAAGTTATAGGTTTCATATTGGTGAGGTCGTGGCCTAGGGGGTAAAGTACCTACCTCTCAATACCAAGTGAGGCAAGTACAAATGCATCTTTTCTAAGTATTTTTGTATTCTCTAAGTATAACTTAGTCACCAATGAGTGATAAAAGATGAAAGAAAACATTTCGAGGAAACTTGGCCTATCAAGTCTAAAATCATAAGATAAGAGGCCAGTGCCCAAAAATGGGAAAATCATGATTGGCTCATCGACGCTTGCGGATTGCAGACTTAAAGTTTTTTTTTATCTTAAAGGTTAAAACTTTAATTTCGGCGATGATAACTAAAGTTGCAATGTCACAGATTTTCTAAATTTTAATTTTCAATATTCATTTACAGTATCAACTAACATATAGCCTAATGTATTTTCAAAACTACCACCTGAAACTAGTAAATTAATGATTATCAATAAATGTTCGTAATAGACAACAAATAGTTACAAAATAAATTAGGCTAATGGATGGACTAATTGACATTTAGATCAATGATTACGAGAATGTAATTAACTGCGTCTCAAAGGAACATACAACTAATTACTGTTGGTTGTTAGAATTTATTACGAAATGTTAGAACTAGTGGGACATAAAGCTAGTATTTTGGGGAAATATTAGAAAGTACCTCGTGAGAACAGCCTGCGAAAATTTCTCTTCGAAATAATGCCAATCTCTTCATATTGTTTATAATAAATTCGATTTAAAAAGAGTTTTAAAAAATGTTGCATGGCAAATTTACTAAAACACGTGACGAACGTTTGATATTTTTTGTAATAAAACTAACTATATAAGAGAGTGAATGCGAGTCCCGCTTAAGTAATGTGAAGTAAGCCTGGTTCAAAGTATCCTGACAAACTCAAAATCTGAGGTCTCTAAAAATGATTTAGCATCGCATTGGTCACTTAGCAGTAAGTAATAGCTTGTTAGTATATTATACATTTTTGAATAAATTAGAAAAATCTTCCGCCAAATAAATTGCTTCTAACGGCAAAACATCATAATCATTATCAAAAATCTAAATGTACAAACGGACCTGAAGACTCCATCAAACTCCAGCAAACAGATAAAGTACAGTCAGCGTATTATTAAAATACTTTTCGAAACCATTTTAATAGAAGCACCCGAACTAAGTTTTATCTCTGTAATCCGCACCACAAGGCAAGTTTCATGAGTAAACGAGTTAACTTAAACGATTTTCTTGCGGCTGAAAAAAAGTTGAAAAACCGGCCAAGTGCGAGTTGGACTCGCGCACGAAGGGTTCCGTACCATTATCTATGAAAAATTGACGTATCTATTACCTACAACTAGCCGAAGTACAAACGTTTTCGGGCAGCAAAAAATGACTTTGTTTTTCATACAAGTAATAATAAAATTATAATTTGCGGATTCACACGTTTATTGTATGGGGACCCCCTTAATATTTTTAATTTTTTATTTTTAGTTTTTGTTGTTATACATCATTTGTGAAAATTTCAGCTTTTTAGCTATCACGGTTTATGAGATACAGCACGGAGACAGGCAGACAACGGAGTCTTAATAATAAAGTCCCGTTTTACCCTTTGGGTACGGAACCCTAAAAAAGGCGGCAGAAGTAAGATCGCGTCTATCTGGTTACAAATAAACTTGTGTACTTGTGTCGGTGATATTTTTTGATGACTGTACTTTGTCTCTATTTAATATCGTTCTTGAGGTAAAGTTTGAAGTATAAGATTGTTGTTCTGAACATATTTAAAGTATGCTTCTTCGGAGCGCGATTAAATTGTAACGGGTATAGTTATAAGGATATTAAATGAGAATATCGTGGTACGTAAATGTGAGTTTAAAAACTAGGATACATTGTGGATCTTGTGGTGGTTAGGGCTTTAGTTCTTCAAGCTTTTTATAGTCATAGAAGCCTGGAAGAGTTTAATTTATATTTTTAAGGTTTTACATACCTAAATTCAAGTACACAAAGTTTTGTTACAAAAAATATTCTATTTTCTTTTTATTTAACATTTTTTAGATGAGAAATTCTTATGTAATTTTATGGTTCTTTTCCCTAAATACCTATTTATTTAAACGTCTCAGCAAACACATAATTTATTAGAAAAAAATACTTGTACAACAAACACTTGAAAACGTTAAGAGCAACTGTTTAATAAAACTAGTCGCGAACTACTACAATATTTGCATTAGCCCGAGTTTTGCTTGCGGAGCAAACTGGAACACTGCGCTAACATTTAAATACAGGACACGCATACAAAACAATATTGTTACGGTTCAAATAACGTTCACTAAAATATTGTATTCTAGTAGTACACAACTATATGAATGGTGGATTTCAATAACTTGTCTATCTCTTGATTTGCGCACTAGAGATAAGAATTTGACATTACTCATATGGGATTTGAGAGCAAAATTTTATCTCCAGTAAGCAAAAATCTAGAGATAGATTGATTATTGAAATCGATAGCTAGTTGAATTAAGGAGTCGTTGATGTGCTGCTGTTGAGCGTTTGATTTTGACTTTGGTTCGAAGGTGTGAGGTAAGTTAGTTATTATCATGAACCACATATCATAGGATGGAAAATACTGTTCCTTATGTATTTTTAATCAACTTCTGTGAGAAAGAGTTAGCTACTGTTTAAGCTTTTTCGACCACAATTCCACGAATTTTCAAATCTGCTGCGAAATCATTATTCGTGGATTGCTGAACATTAACCATCAAATGTTAACTGCTTATTAAGCATTCTGCATAACCCTTCAACAAAAGCATGACATCACGATGTTACATTACACATAATTAAAGAAACGTGCTCAAATCAAATTTAGGGTGAGAACAACAATATTAAATCTCATTAAACGATGCCCTTAAAATATTATAGCTTCAACCATTGTCGAGTGTCTACCTCTAATTGCAGACATTCGTTAATTAGTGTCGGAGAGAAAGTGTGAGTGATCACAGAGTGTCGGGACACTCGAGTGTGACACCCTCGGTGTGTTTGCCAAGAGAATTTGCCGAGGTGCCTCCATCGGGTGCTCTTTGTTGATTATTTATCTTCATTTTCAGTTGAGTATGTTTAAATTTGCGCAGCATTTTCGTACCGCTGTCAAGGTGGTGAGTTAGTAAATAGCTTTTACTGGCCATGGGCGTAGTTAGAAGTGTATCTTTTGTATAGTATTTTTTCCAAGATTAATAACTTACTAAAAGGTACGAGTCAAAATGGCTGATACGTAAATCTGTCTACCTGAAAAAATATTCTAGGCACTGCAGGGATAAGGCTTTATGACATACTTGGTTCATTACGTAGATGACAATAGGGATGTGGACTATTTTTGGGAAAGTGTGTAAAACCATGCATAAGTAGCAAATATAACCCAAACTATTTATTATTATTTTTTTATTACCAGTAATACCTTTAAAATAATTTATTTAAAATTCAATTTAAAATTTCGCGCCAAAACGCGGATACCTGTCAAACGCCCGCTGTGACGTCACTTGTTACAAGACACTGCCGAAGTTGTATGTAATGAATAGTTGTTTCGTAGTTATGTGATAATAATATGGATTCTACATTTTATAAATATTGTGCGGTGCCGCTGTGTAAAAGTACAACTATTAAAACACCTGAAAAACTGTTTATTCACGTTCCACGTACAAAAACGATGCGGAAAATGTGGCTTCAATAATAACCTCGAAATCATATAATTTTATTTTTACCTTATAATTTACCTTTTCGAGTTTAAAAATACCTACTATTACTATTATAATGTATCTTGAGTATATTACTTTCAAGGATGTCTTCACATGTCTAAATTCAGCAGAGCAGAAGTTACTATTCGTTGCGAAGAAATCAGCCGCCGTAAAGCAATCAATTCTTGGCAAATTTGAACTATCTGCCTTAATATATCCACTTTCCATTATGGGAAAACCTTTAAAAAATTATCAAAAAGATAATCGAGCAAATTTCAAGGAAGTTGCACGGAAATCACAGTAATAATATTATCCAAATATCAACAAACACCACGTACTTGATAGCGAAATTTCTTGTAAGCCAACAAGTGACGTCACGCATTTTGATTGGTGTTTATTGTCACGTGACTTGAGGGTGAAATATTTAATTACATTTTTATTAAATAAAAAAATAATCCTTTGTTTATTGAGGAAAATATTGTGTTTTTTATTATTTTTACTATAGAAACTACCTTTACGTGGTAAAATTTTATACTTATTTGAGTACAGTCCACATCCGAATTCCATCATCTATCTGCTACGCAAGACAGAAGCGCTACGATTTCTCGTAGCACGCAAGTTCGTAGCACTGCTACGACGCCACTCACAGAATGAAACGAATATGTACGAACCATTAATAAACGTTAGTATTCTGCTTCAAAAGAATTGTAATTTTAATATTTGTGCCATCAAAAAGTTCTTAACCAGACTTCTGAATTAATAAATAGACAAAGAAATGAACTAGGACTGAAATATTTATTCGTTCATTTCTTGAAACAAACAAAATTGTTTTAAAAACTCTTTGTAGTTTCTGTTGCCTCATTATGGTTCATTAAAAGTCCAACTTACTATTGCAGTGTTGTTTTTAAAAAGTTGTATCGTACCTGGAACAAAGCGATAGACATAATTATTAGGTGAGTTATTGAATAGCAAGTCTTTTAATTATAATTGGACACAAAGCTGGTAAAATATTTAATGTACCGACCAAAAAAATCCGATAACAACTGAATTTTTTTGGTCGGCAATTTTTTTTTTAGTAGCCTTTTTATCGTCCCACTGCTGGGCACAGGCCTCCTCTCACACGGAGAAGGATTGAGCATTAATCGGTCGGCAAATAATTTTTTCTTGTTCACATTTTCATTGACAGGAAATGGCCTGTTCATCGTATTATCTATATAATACAGTTACGTCACAAGACTTCACACACACACAAACACACACACAGGTACCACGCTCAGGCCACATCCACCTCATTTGCCCGCAAACATGTTTGTTCCATGCTCGTTGATATAATCTTAATGTCGGTCGCCTTACCTGTCCTGTCAGCGTATAAACTTAGCAGGCAGTTGTGGCATTTCACATTGGGAACTTGGTGCAAACTTTAATTTGCTGTAGGTTTATCACGCGTTAAACATTCGCCGAATTTAACAGATGTTTGGATGTTCATGATGCTCCTAGTTTTGTTTGTACAAACAAATCTTTGAGTTGTGTTAATGTGTGTGTGAAGTGATGTGCTGTTGCGTCAGTTATTCTTGATACCTTAGTTTGTAGAAGCTTGATAGTGGCGTCTTTGTATGACCCAATTTTTTGTTTTTACGTGGCATTATGTCTAATTTTTAACAAATAATAAAAATATGTGATGATATTTTTTTTAAGCTTTACTTTACTTATAGACGCTTATTGCCTACAAACGGACTATAAAAACAATATGCAGGAAGAACTCATTTATTCCCAAAAAAAGCACTTAAAACACCAATACAGGGCTGTTCCCCTTAAAATCACCATGCAAGATTTACAGCCATGGGTCAACGAACAGTATTTCTAGTTCCTACACAATTAAGGGGCGTATAAGGAGTTCCTGACAAATGGTTTTCGTATTTTGAATTACAACTAATAAATTCTGAACCCAGTATTGGGTTTCGGCAGTTCGTTATTTTACTGGCCCCTAACTATACATCTTGAAGTACGGAACCCTCACTATTTGTTCTCACAATTTGCTACGGTAGGATAGTGTAAATTTTTGATCGTGTAGGGTGTAGTTTATTAGTTTTTCGCGTCAATATACATGGAATAAATTAAGGTGGATATCGTACAATAAATAGAGGCCAGTTCCCTATTTATTTTTATGTAAAAGTAGTTTGAACATGTACGGCCAGTGGGCAGGGATTTGGATGGATATAGCAGTATCGTGTATGGCGAAAAAAATATTTATGAAATAATGTAGTAATTTTCCGACCAAGTATCACCTTTATCGATTTTTGCCGTGACCTGAAGACCGTGCCGTGAAGGGGATATAGAGGATATTTTCATGCAATTCTGTAACGTACGCGATATGAGGAAACACATGCAACTTATAATATAGTACGACGAACCTTATCAAGGGAAGGTGTCATCTGACTATAAGCTGTCTAATTACAATATAATTATCTTCGATCAACATAACCGCCAGACATCTAAATTGGATATGTCATCTATTCCCGTACTAGACGTCTTCGAGATGAAGATTTGACACGAAATCTTAGTAGGGGATCTTAACATCTTGAATCAGATATTCGCGAACACCACCGACCTTACCGCTTACAAATTAGAGTTCAAATTAGGGTGACATATGCGGCAAAGAGATATGAAACGAGCGTGGCAAGTCAAGCGATTAAAGACCTTATGTTGCAGTGTACACAGTTATTATTGCAATGTAATTCCTCATTATCTAGGAAGGTGGGCAGTAAACGCATATTTCACTTGGTCCCTTGTTTACTGTTACTACCGAAACAATGGCCATAGTAATAATAATTACTCCATACAGATATGAAATGGGGTCTTGGTAGGAAAATGGCGAAAACGCCGAGTAACTTGCTTAGTAATTGGATTACTAGGATGGGATGTGCTTGATTTTGTGTGAGAGGACGTGATATAAACTGTATGGGGCGAGCCCATAACGTGCCGAACTTTATGGCGGCCAAAGTGATTTGATAGTTCTACTTTGCATGTAACTAGCGGAAGGTAGCGACCTGGATTTACAATTCAATTTAACGCAAACGCAATTCAGAATTCAGGGTCCCTAAATTTAGACCCTATTCTAAATACTATTACGGAAAAATCAATTTCCATAAATTCAAAAAGAAAGTTACAAAAATTCAATTAATTATTTCGCAAACTGTTTTCAATTTCTAAAAGCTAAAATAATAAAGGCGACCAAGCCAAACTTCCTGTTACAGAAAAGAAAAGACAAACTCCGGCGACATTTGCCGCAAAACTTTATTAATATTACATAGAGACAAAGTAAACAGCGCCTCACTAAATATTCACTGACCTAAACTAAAATATGTCACTAATACTGGAACTGGTACAACAAAACATTTATTATAATGTAACAAGATTGCATTGGAAATAACGTTGTCCGTAGCATTCAAGACGGAACAACGGGCGAGTTAGCACCAACAAATGTTGTATTCTACGAATGTACGTATTTGTTTCCAAATCACGTCCGCTGGGGCGCCTTGGAGGGGTAAACAGGGTGCGGGGTGCGGGCAGAGGGCGGTCTAACGGGCGAAAAATTGCGTACCTATCCTTAGTGAATTAGTACAGCAGTGTAAATGAGCCCGAGACGGTACGATCTCAGCTGAGATTGCACCACTCTAGCGAATTTCTCGGGATAACTGTACATTGCGGTAACGCCTCTAATTGGATTGAGATACCGTGGAAAGAATTGTTTTGATGTTATTAAATTATGGTCGGACTGGACATGTTAGCTTAATGATAAGGCAGCTGTTATGTCAGATATTCTAGGAACAATTACAACATTACAAATAATAAAATAAACGTATTCAATTTTAGGGAAAATAATGAACCTCATATTACACAATTTCTCAAAAATTATAATTAAAGTAAGCACACAAGAAAATATTCTTATAGCGTAACAATTTTCATGAACAAAAATGTACACATACTTCGTTAGGCGGTTATCCGCGGAATGCACACTTCCGCGTTAATTACTCAGTAATTTTATGCCCGCGTTGAGTACGAAAAACACAAAGAGGCATACCCGAAATGCTAAAGTTTCGCTTTAAGAACCTCTAGTACTATAGGGCTGCCAAGTACCCTTCATCTTGATATTTTCTTTCTTCATTTGAATTTGGAAAAAAAGGTTTTGCAGGAATGTCCTTACATTTAATTGAAGAAACATTCAGTAGGTACTTAGGTTGTACTTGGACACAGCTCAAAGCAATTCCTGATCCTCAATCCACAAAAAAACATAAACATACCAGTAATAGGTCACGCGGAATTGAAAACTCATGAAGGAAAAATTAAGGAAATATTTTACCAAAAATCGGGATGCCATAAAAAATAATGAAACAATAAAAAACGTTCTCTTTTCAAAACTTTTCAACCCTAACCATGGGTGCGCAACAATGGCGGCCATGTTGGTTTTCGAAGAACAAAGGTACAATGCTTGCCCACAGTCGCACACGACTTTAGCGGACCTCCATAGAAATGTTACTTAAAACTTATACGTATGTAGATACACTTTTATCAGTTACCATCAATGTCAAGTGCACTGATATGCTTTGTTTAAAATTAAAGGGTCTGTTATGAGAACAGGTGACATGTTTCTATTAACATCGCAATTTTTATTGAAGATTTTTTTTTGTAAAGGCTAAATATTGTAGCCTATAATAATTCTAATCGATGTAAATGCAAAAAAAGACACCGTTTTTATCAAACTGAAGATGTAGTAACAAAATCAAAAGTAACGTTTGTCCAGCCCTATTGGTTGGTAACAAAGGCGGCCATGTTTGATTTGCGAAGAACAAAGGCACAATAGAAGCTAGCCAGGCACATGCGACTTAGCTGTTCAAGGAAATGATTGCTGAGTCCGTTCCACTATGATTGTACCTTTATTTTAAATCAAGAACATCTTTTATAATTAATATTGTCTAAAGTATTTGAATTTTAGTCGAGAAGTAAGTGTAGTTCTGGTTGTTAAATTGTTAGTACAAAACAGATAGTTTAAAAATTAGGACGTTTGAGCCTAAAGTTGAATAGGCATTAAAATTAGGTGTGGGGTGTCGACGCCAGATTGGCAAACCCCATGCTAGATGCAAAGTATTTAAGTGTGTAATTAAATTGACTTTTTTATTCAAAAGTATATTCCTAAAAGCCTTGAATATTCAAAAATCTTTTCTCTAGCTATAATAACCAATGACTGTCAGGCTGACAATTATTCACGGCCGCGGTGAACTCTTGGCAGTGAATGTTGCCATTAATAAATATAACTTGGCTAATGTGCCTGTACCGTTAGCAAAGTACTGTCATTTGGAGCCGATTGCCATCGTTAAAAACGTTTTAAAGTCATTTACTTTTTTCTGATTTGTGATTCAAGTGCACAAGCGGTTATCATATTTATTGCACGTTGATTTTTTTGATGGTAGCTCCGGTGCTAGATAAAATAATCTGATCGGCAAATGAAATACATAACGTTAAGGCATCAAGTTCTAAAATTGTTTGTCACAATATTTTATATCTTAAGGAATCTCTTATTATTGAAATATTTGAATGACAAAGCGTGCTAATAAAAAAATACATAGGACTGTTTTAGACCTCCATCCCGGTTCTTAAAATAAACCTAATACGCTAGTCTTATATTTATTCCTAGTACGCCAAAACGGTTATTAATTGACCAAACAATCAAACCGATGAAACAGTTTATTATCATTAAATTGGAGTACACACGGTCGGAGGTCGAGAATTTGAGATTCATCGGTCGAGAGAATTTAATCCGGACTCGAACGGCCGGCCCGTGTAATTGTATTCATGATTCGGCATCATGTGCACCGACCCTTACATGCATACCCAACCGTTTTAATGACCGAAGACCCTTACAATACGTAAATGATGCGGATAAAGCGATTTTCGGATTAATTTAGGATTTTTTTATTTTGACTGTTGGAATAGAGCCTGGCAAGATAAAGAGATTAAATAGGGTAAGGCTTTTATTCGGTCCATATAAAACACCAATTTAAAATAAAAAATAATTCCGTAACAATTTTTGTTCTACATACTAAATACATTACAATCAAGTTACAAAGACATGAGCTGGATAGACAGATCATTCGCATATGTCACGTCACTAAAGAGCTCAACATTATTAGTTTGGCATATAAAATCAATCCAAACAATAAACCCTTGCAATGTCTTAGAAATTAAAACAAATTTTGTGATTTGCTGTTTGATTTACTGCTATTAATTTACCTATAATTTGAGCTAATATGCAGACTAGCATTAAACTAGTACTTTATAATGTTTCATTGTCTTTTGTAACTTACCGTTTTCTGGCAAGGATGTTAGTTTCCTTCCCCATAAACAATTGCCGGTGATTTTCCCCTTAATTAACATAATGTTTATAAACTTCCACTATTACTGGCAAAACAATAATAGGCTTGCGAGAAAATTCCACCGCTTGTTCTCTTGTCAGCTCTAGTAAGATCTGGGTTTGAGTAGTGAAGAAATATTATTATGCCTACTGCTACCAATGTTTTGCTATAATGTATTTGGTAAATTGGGAAAGGCGCTACCGTTCTTCGGTACGCGTAAACTTTAGCTAGACAAACTTATAGGTCTCTAATGTCTTTAACCCGGCGTGAATGAGGTGAGAAATTGTTACACCGGCTATGAGGTGGGTATGAGATGCCCGTAATTTTGAACATACGTTATTTTGAAATGTAATTGTATAACTAGCATTTTTAATGAACATATAACAATAATAGAATCCACTTAACAAGGTTAGTAATAAAAAAAATATGTGTTAGTCCAAAATTTTTATTTATTATTGAAATAACAATGTGTCTAGTTTTTTGATGAAAAAAATAAAGGCTTCGGTGGTTTAATCGGTTTTCGCATAAAAATCTAACAAAATTCCAACTTCTTTGGTAAATCAAGGTATCCTCTAATAATTAAAATAAAAAAAATAATGTAAAATCTTATGAGATTATGTTACATAGCGCCAAAGTTGCACCTACAAATCAGTACAGTCTCCGCACACTAAATTCACGTGTTCCATTAGCATTTGAGCAGTTTTCTAACAATTCTTGCAGCCGACGTACATTTTCTTCATAAGACATCTTGGTAAACCTCAAATAAACTATAATATTAAATAATAAAAAAAAAA
>NWSH02000210.1:5067745-5098724 GCA_002382865.2 Heliothis virescens
GCTTGCTGGCCGGCTGAGCCGGCCAGCCTCAGCCGCGGTGGCGAGTGTTACAACCACCTGCTCCTCAACTCGCGGGCCGCCTCGCCCCTCCGCGCCTACGCGATTTTGAATTACACTCTAGGGGTAGGGCAGACAAGACTACGTGGAGTCGGATTTACAGCGATTCGTTTTTGCCATTAAAGCCTAGTTTATGGCAAACTTTTTATTACAGAAAGCCTTCTTTTTATACATTTCCTAATACGATATAGGAATTATATACAATTCCTAGGAAATGTATACATCTCCCAGGATATGTATCTATTAAATAATTTTTAAAACAATATTTTATACATTTCCTAAATAGCTTCGGAATTGTATACATTTCCTAGGAGTTGTATGCAATTCCTAGATTTCATACATTTCCGTTAACATATATATACTCAGGTATATAAGTATTTACTTTATCCTAAAATTATTTTGAAAAAGTACTGATATGGTCCGAAAAATATTGCTGTGATAGAGATAATAGTTATAATTTATTTCTTGACTTGTACTTGTTGTAATAACTAGTACAAAATTATTATAATATAGGAAAGTTAATATACAAAAAACAAGAAATTCTTAGTTGTAAATGATGGCGTAATAAATTGTTCTTAATATTTTGTTCTGTTTCCATTAATTGGTATACTTTAAACAACATAACTAAAACACTGAAAATACATAGGTAAATAAAATACGTTATTAAAATGGGCTTAGTAGACACTTATTCAGAACAACAGGTCTTAAAACAGTTGTCTAAAAGAACAAGAAAATCCTTCTTCCGAACACTTAATTGATTACTCAAAGACTTAAAAGCTTAGAAGAAGATTAACCGATCTCAGAATTTTATTGAAAATATCCTTTTTTCATAAGATTACTGAAAAAATATTTGAACGATTCAAAACTTTGAAACTGATCTTTCCCCTGAAATGTTCAGAAATAGGAAATGTTCCCAAAAAACTAGCGGAAGTTAAAGGAGACTAAGGGTCATGGCATATTGTACCGGCACGGTCACGGCACAGCAAATAACGTGTCATTTAAATTTGAACATTAAATCGTATGACGTATGATATATTTCATAACGTCAATACAAAAAAGCCAACAGCGGGCTGTCAGCGCGCGGTTTCCTATCTAACAACTCACGTTGTTATAAAATATATCATACGTCATACAATTTAATGTTCAAATTTAAATGACACGTTATTTGCTGTGCCGTGACCGTGCCGGTACAATGTGCCATGACCCTTACGGTCAGTTTGACAGGCTACAGATAAAGTTCTAAATACCCATTTCATAGGTAGTGACATAAAAATAATTTTAATTTTCATTACTTTTCCATAGCCTAATCTCTCAGATAGCTATCAAGGACTCTGTCAGTAAGTATTTCAATAAAGAACATCTTTTTGAACATTGGAGCTAGAAAAAAGAATTCTTAGTTTTGGTCTCAATTCTGAACCATGTAAATTCTATAAGACACTTTTGGTTAACAAACCTTATTTTTACCCGATTGTCAAGAACTTCAATTGTCGACGACTTCAATTATAATAAAGAAAAACATAATCCATGTTTTTCTTTATAATTTAAGTCTTTAAACGAAAAATCCCAAATTTCCTGTACATACGAATACATTTACCCTGTATCCGAAAATATTGTGGGAAATACTTTCTTTATTGTAAGCTCAACCAATATTGGCTGAAAGCGAAGAGATACGACAAATATTATGCATTTTAAGCTCTCCACTTAAATGGTAAGTGCGAATATATTTCGGTGGTGCAAAATTCTTATTATTGCAAACGGATTATGTAGGGATTTTGTCGAATCGAGCTCGCCTTTTTAATATAATTACTGAATTAAAATTTTAATGAAAATATTCATTCCTTAATTAATAGCCTGTGTTTTATAACTGTAGGTTTAATGCAATGAATATTAATTTGGTTTTCGTTTTAAGCTGACATTGGGACGTATAAGCGTACTTCGTATTCAGAAGGCATGGCAGTTCGAAATTTTCGCATTTGAGTGCCACCGTACGGTTTACTTTCGGACTATAGTGTGTAATTTACGTCGAATGGTCGTGTCAGTTTTCTAAAAACTCGTGCCTCGTCCTTTTATGGCAATAATGGGAAATTTTAAAGTTGGCCGCCATTTTCACTCGTTTGCAATGGGAGCAAAAAGTGCATGGCGTTGAGACCGCTATGCATATATTATTGTCAGAATTCGTGCCTTCAGCTGTAGTTAAATTGAAAGAAGTAAATTAAAACAACCATTTTGTTCTTTAATTTTTTTTATCATATAGGTACTATTTTATATTCAAAATGCTTCGTAAAACATCTTCAGACGTATTATAAAGAATGATATTTATAATATTAAAGCAATTCCTATCTCATGTCTCCATGGTAAGTAATTGTTGATTCTTCATTGGAAAAAACACTACCAAAAAACTACATTAATAACTTCGCCAAACCACTGTGTCCAAGTAAATTAAATTCCTCAAGAAAACACTTTTCCTCACAAACAAGTGTGCCAAAATATTTGTGGGTAACGAAGCCAGTTTTTCTTCCCTCAGTGTTTATCCTGACAAATGGGCGTTGCATTATTGCGGCCTAGCCGGGAACCGAACTTAAGACCGTGGCCTGTAATGTATTTCACAGGTTTTTGTTTTCTTTTGTCTCGCGCATACTTTGCTCTGGGTGGGATTAAACGACTCAGTTCTTGTTTTTTAAAGGTTTCGAGGTCTCGAGTAAGTGCAGGGGTATGCAAGATGTTTTATTTTCTTTTTTTAGTTTTTTTGCAAATAATTTTGGACTTTGTGTGTATTGTTAAGTATTTTATGATAAAAATAGGTTATGTTTGATATTTTTAATTAGCTGCCTAGTGATTATTGGCTTTGTCTGATGAAGGACTCCGATCTCACGTATGTAAATACATATTTACTCTATGGAACCGTTTCCGATTAAGATTGTGAATAAACCACCTAAGGTAGATACTTATTATTTAGGCATCATGAAGAAAAAAAATTGCCGACAAACAAGAGCTACGTGTACACTCACAATTTATTTTTCTAAACATCTTACACTGTAGCAGAGCTAAATGATATAAATAAACAAAAGCAATACCTCGCTTAGTTTCCAAGAAAACGAGGCGTACGTCTTAAAAATCCCAACATTGTATTTCCATCGCAACAATTCTTTTATAAACGGAAATCTTGATAAATACTCTGGCAAGTCTTGTAGAATATCCCATCTTCATTCTAGTATTTCCATTTCGTAAATTAAATTTTAAAGATTGAAAGAATGCACTCTAGTCTGCTCTAGCTGACAGCTATTCCTTTTCAAAATCTTTGGGCATTAAAGTGATCCCCAGTTTATTCTTCTTAACACCCCCAGACAGAATTTAGCATAATACAATGCATTTTTGCTGCATTTTATGCAATGTGCAGCTATTTCTAACGTTCAGCATACATCAAGTTTTCAAATAAAATTTTGTTTATATTCTGAAATACTTTGGAGAATAATGTGAGTTTATTCTACCAACCGATCCGTAATTTATGGTACGAAAATACGTTGCTGGTTTTAAATAAAATGGCTTCTTTAAAACTACTAAACGTTAAAAATATGTGTTATTTGTATGTATGTACGTTATTTGCATTTATGTTAAGAGCTTACGGAAATGATGAAATAAATGCTTTTCCACAAACTTCAGTCCAATAAGTAACAGACAAACATAATTACTTCCGCATATACTTAAGACAATATTTCCACACAAAGCTAACATACAAACAAACAGTATTATGATCATTTAACAGTAACAAAACAAACTCTTTCCGTCTCTAATCTATTTTGTCTCCGTGGGTCACTCGCTAGCCTGACAGCGGCTGACATAATCCGTTTATCTCGAGGCGGTGCCCATTGCCCAGTCCCCAGTACCCGACTCCAGTGCAAATTGATTCGATACACATTGATTGTTTTCCCTTGATATTGTGTACTTTTGAATTATGATTATTTTTTGTTAAAGTATTTTTTTTAGTTACTGCGGTTTGCAAGGTGGTTAGTTCTCAAGCAGCTCACAATTTTTCTGTTTGGTTTACCCCACATACGTAGCAACAGTAGGGTGTGATCTTTTTTCACTGTAACCAAAGTTTTAATAAAGCATTTTCAAATTACAGCGTAAATTCAAACGCTGTATAATTCAGTTTTTTATTCAAATATATCATTACGTATGCAAAGCACCAATTTCGTCCTACATAATATAATATGGAATCCAATATCGTGGACCAATAGAGTGACCACAAAAATAATTATACTACGGAAATTAAATTCCAGTGTGTACTGCGTGTTTTGTCCGAATTAAAATACAGGGCACGTAATAAGTGAACGCACCCTCGTCTCTGGGGGTGCATTAATAATGGTAAACGTGCATTCCACCAAATTATGTGAGGTGCAATTTGTGGTCTGTGGTAATGAGCTCATTCATATTAAACCTTTTTTTGGTATCCTAAAGTGGTATTTATGTCAAACAATGTGGGCGTCGCACGGATTGGTTGACAACGAATACATTTTTAGCAACACAAAAAGTGGTTTGTATGAATTATTACTCATTTGGTTTGTGAATAATATAAAGCATTTCAAATGTTACTGAAAGTAAAATATTCATACATTCAAAAATATCTTTATAGCATTTATGTTCGTTTGAAGAAAAGTTGAATCTTTTGCTAAGTTTCTGCAAGTTTGATACACGAATGAGACCCGAATTATTCCTTACATTCAAAGCCGACCCAGTTCCTCTCTGAGGTGCAATGCAGGTCATTGAAATATAACTACAGCTGTGGAATACAGCTCGCTTCAATATAATATGAGGCAATGCAGCTAGAAGATTAAAACTGAATTTAATAAAATAATTCTTGAATACGGACAGAAAAAGCGCTGAGAATTCATACTTCGAGTTACATAATTTTGAAGTTAATGTTGCCGGTGAGCGCAGATATTTTATTTATTTCAAATTAGAGAGGCAAAGACAATGTTTGATGCAGCCATTAACAATTCATAAAAATAAGGATATTAATAAACCCATACACTGAATAATATTGTTCCCATATTAATATTAGCCACAAAATATCTGTTCCATTTGCGAAAATTCTTGTTTACAAACTATTCCGTAGTTAATGGTGGCAATAAGCGCCGCCAGACGTATTAGTAGACTCATAAATGTAAAAAAGCGTCCACATCCGTTTACTAATATCAGGATTGATTACAGTATAAATCAGAGCTCTCGGAACCTTTTAGCTGATTGGATTATGCTACAAACGGCAGAACTTGGCCTTACTTTAATAAATACTGCGAGTGTATGGCGCTTCGTAATAGGAAAAATGCTGTATCGCTTAGTTCCTCCTTTTTTGTTCATGTGCCATTTCTGTCTGTGCCTGCTTCGCGTTTCAGCTGCAGAGTGTTCGAATTATGAGAGCGATAACATATACCGGGAATATTGGTTTTGCAAATTGCCTATGAGGCTTTTAATTTGGAAATTTCCTGAAAAGAATAAACGGTTTCCTGTTGTAATAATGTTACACTACATTTAATCTGAAATATGCTACAGAAAGATATGAAACAAATTGAATTAAGTAAGCACAAAGTAACTCGCCAACAAAGTTCAGAAACAAACACAAACTCAGTTTTATCAGCCAACAAATCTATTCAACATTTTCTTTATTAGCGGCCACAACAAAGAGAAACAAACTAAACAGTTAGAAAAACAATTAGCGTTATGTAGTTACGGTCTGCAGGCGTTGTAAACGTGTCCAGACAATTTTATTATCAACGCTTTCAATTCTGAATAGATAAAACGTTGCGGGCGGCACCGGCCGGGCCCACGGTGCACCACGTCTAACCGTTGGCACTGCTCCAACAACCAGACCAGGCTCACAAATCGACGTCTGTTCTCTCGCCCTTCCACCACACACCCCACATGAATTCAAACCTTACACAAAAGCAATAGAGTACAAAATCATATACCCAACGTCTTGTAACAGAAAACATTTCGAATTCAAATGTGTCGCTGATGCCGCTGTGTTTCCAATATTCTATATCAATAAAGTGGAATGGTCTGGACGAAATAAGCCCGATTTTACAGAATACCTGTGTATGATGACCATGCAGGTGTACCAACACGATGTTTTTACATAAGCCTTTATTCAACATATTTGGTTAGGACGCGCAGGAGTTTTAGATTGTTTCCATTAACCTCTAATAACAATTTAGATTCAATGAGGGCCGGTAAACTGTTTGAAGGCAAAACACTTTTAATATTGAAAAGTCGTTTTACCATTTGGGGGGTTCGTGTATCGCTATAACATACAGAATTCATGAAGTCAGCATTTTTGGAAATAGGGAGTAATGTTATTAGATTTTTTAGTTTTCACACACAATTCACTTTACAATTTTGATAGTTTGTTTACATATCATATGATGATGGAGCACAAACGTGTAGTGTTTATACAAAAAGGATCTCGAAAAGAAGTACTAACCAACGAAAAAAAACACGATAGATATACGAAGCCAACTTCGTGTGACGCAACATTCAGAAACTGCTGAGTCAAGAATCCAGCAAGCGTACCATTATCACGGCGTCCGTTGACCCCAAACAATAAGACATAAAGGGTGCAAATCGAGGGTGTCCGGTTTAAGAAAAGACCTTTCCCACTACCAAGTCTTTGGTCCCCCCGTTCTAATTACCGCTGGTCTTACAAAGAGTTTTGCTCAAAGGCTGGTTGCTTGGTGCGAAATTACTAAAGACTTTTAACTATCCTAGGCGAGTTTTTAAGCGCGAACCAGTTGTGTGTGCCGAGAAAGTCTCGTAAAGTCATTACTGTGGTAAAGTTTTTTTTCTATGTTGAGAAGGGTTGGTCGGTCGGTTTGTGCAAGCTTTTTTTGTTTAAATTATAAAAGTGAAATATTTTTACAAGGAAATTATATCTTACTACTGACTTGAGAGACGAATTGCAAAGAGAAAATGGAAAGGATAAAAGATAAAACAGATTTCAGAGGAATATTCACATTTATTTAGTTTAAACATAATATTTTTGCGACTGTTCACATAATAAATAGTCCCAAACCAATATAAACAACTCCGGTAGTAACTTTTGTTAGCATAAACAAAACTGAAATGACTACGACCCTAACAAAAATCTGTGTTTATTATAAACAAAGTGAAACGAAATACCGCAATGGGGTAAAAAAGTGATAAAATTGATGCGAACGCCATCTACGTATCATAATGGCAGAAACGAGAACGCAGTAGGCGAACAGTTTGATGCAATATCAGGTGGAACACAATCGAATCCGGACCTTATTTACCCCGCAATAAAGCCTAATCCCCAACCCCCATTTCAATCCAGATGTGCCGATAGCCTGAGGTGACTTAGGTAAGTATTACCGTGTCAAAGGAAATTGAGCGTTATTGGCAAGCACTAAAGCAGGTATTCTATTGGCGATTTGATGGGTACTTACGGCGATGACCTGAAGGCCAACCCTCACCCTTGGCATTTCGCCAGGGTACTTATACGGAGACGGACGTGTCTGCCTCCAACCGTCTAGTTTTACGGCTTTTAGATAAATTACGTTGCTGAAAAAAACGGAAATCAGAAATGCTGTATTTCTTAATAAAATATGGAGTCATATATTTAGTTTGTTTGTGGCGAAATGAGTTATTGTTGAGTAAATTGATAGATATGAATATTGTTTGTGCTGAGCCATTACGGTATTATTTATACTTGTGAAACATAATTTATTCTGTAAACCTCGACGTAGTTCCATCTTGAGTATGAATTTCTAAGCTGTAAGCTATCAATGTCAAAATCATGTGGTCGGTGTGCGAAGCAAGCCACGCCACTACTTCCCACTGTGTACAAGGCCATAACTTCCAACATGGCTGACATTAACGCCTCCCTCCAGAATGCTCCGCAGTTACTTGACGTCAAAATATGATAGCAAGTGTTGCAGGTATATTTGAATTCATACAAGCAATACGTCTGATGCCGCCTGTTGTTTGAGTAAACAGTCTGTGGTTGCACCTGCTTGCTTACTATGAAATGGCATTCGAATGCTGCTGTGTTTTATTTTGTGGTTTTAAGGCGAATTTTGTAGTTGTATTGCTTATTTCTAGGTAGCAGGTGTGCAGTGTTTTTGTTTGAATAAAGTGGAAAGTTAGAATGGTACTTCAAGTCATCATCTGCCTAGCTTTTTCCCAACTATGTTGGGATTAGCTTCCAGTTAACTGGATACAGTTAAGAACGAGTGTTTTACATGGAGCGACTGCAAATCTGACCTCCACAACCCGATACCTCTTGGTAAATCGGGTGGTATCTTGGCAGGATGGTACTTCAAGTATTTACCAAGAATTTTACTGAACATGAGAAGTTATCTCAGCATCCATCACATAAAAAGCAGAGTAACTAATGTTGTCCATTAAACTGTACAACAAAAGGCGCACCTAAGTATTAAATCTAAATTAGTTTTCGCCTCTAAACGGTTAATGAGGCTAGTTTAAACCGTTAACCCTGATTCCAATTGCCGTCTCAAGTGATTAGGGAGACACGCTGAAAAGTAATAAAAGTAATGGAAAAACTAAGATCTTATTCGTCTTACAACTGTGTGCTATAAAACGTAATGGGATATGAGGGTGGGGCTTTGAAAACAGCGGGGAATGTATTTATGTGCGGGGGTGACGTGTGTCGTTTTGTCAATTTTCTCAATAAAATAGTAAAAGGCTAAAGTTTCTAAAACATTTCTCACTCTTTATTATATTCAGAACAGGGGCATGAAAAAACAAGAAGTTCTCAGGTTGTTAGAAAAAATTGAGGTTGTTGTTAAAATTATGATTTTTTAGGGTTCCGTACCCAAAGGGTAAAACGGGATCCTATTACTAAGACTTCGTTGTCAGTCTGTCTGTCTCGNGGGTTGGTCGGTCGGTTTGTGCAAGCTTTTTTTGTTTAAATTATAAAAGTGAAATATTTTTACAAGGAAATTATATCTTACTACTGACTTGAGAGACGAATTGCAAAGAGAAAATGGAAAGGATAAAAGATAAAACAGATTTCAGAGGAATATTCACATTTATTTAGTTTAAACATAATATTTTTGCGACTGTTCACATAATAAATAGTCCCAAACCAATATAAACAACTCCGGTAGTAACTTTTGTTAGCATAAACAAAACTGAAATGACTACGACCCTAACAAAAATCTGTGTTTATTATAAACAAAGTGAAACGAAATACCGCAATGGGGTAAAAAAGTGATAAAATTGATGCGAACGCCATCTACGTATCATAATGGCAGAAACGAGAACGCAGTAGGCGAACAGTTTGATGCAATATCAGGTGGAACACAATCGAATCCGGACCTTATTTACCCCGCAATAAAGCCTAATCCCCAACCCCCATTTCAATCCAGATGTGCCGATAGCCTGAGGTGACTTAGGTAAGTATTACCGTGTCAAAGGAAATTGAGCGTTATTGGCAAGCACTAAAGCAGGTATTCTATTGGCGATTTGATGGGTACTTACGGCGATGACCTGAAGGCCAACCCTCACCCTTGGCATTTCGCCAGGGTACTTATACGGAGACGGACGTGTCTGCCTCCAACCGTCTAGTTTTACGGCTTTTAGATAAATTACGTTGCTGAAAAAAACGGAAATCAGAAATGCTGTATTTCTTAATAAAATATGGAGTCATATATTTAGTTTGTTTGTGGCGAAATGAGTTATTGTTGAGTAAATTGATAGATATGAATATTGTTTGTGCTGAGCCATTACGGTATTATTTATACTTGTGAAACATAATTTATTCTGTAAACCTCGACGTAGTTCCATCTTGAGTATGAATTTCTAAGCTGTAAGCTATCAATGTCAAAATCATGTGGTCGGTGTGCGAAGCAAGCCACGCCACTACTTCCCACTGTGTACAAGGCCATAACTTCCAACATGGCTGACATTAACGCCTCCCTCCAGAATGCTCCGCAGTTACTTGACGTCAAAATATGATAGCAAGTGTTGCAGGTATATTTGAATTCATACAAGCAATACGTCTGATGCCGCCTGTTGTTTGAGTAAACAGTCTGTGGTTGCACCTGCTTGCTTACTATGAAATGGCATTCGAATGCTGCTGTGTTTTATTTTGTGGTTTTAAGGCGAATTTTGTAGTTGTATTGCTTATTTCTAGGTAGCAGGTGTGCAGTGTTTTTGTTTGAATAAAGTGGAAAGTTAGAATGGTACTTCAAGTCATCATCTGCCTAGCTTTTTCCCAACTATGTTGGGATTAGCTTCCAGTTAACTGGATACAGTTAAGAACGAGTGTTTTACATGGAGCGACTGCAAATCTGACCTCCACAACCCGATACCTCTTGGTAAATCGGGTGGTATCTTGGCAGGATGGTACTTCAAGTATTTACCAAGAATTTTACTGAACATGAGAAGTTATCTCAGCATCCATCACATAAAAAGCAGAGTAACTAATGTTGTCCATTAAACTGTACAACAAAAGGCGCACCTAAGTATTAAATCTAAATTAGTTTTCGCCTCTAAACGGTTAATGAGGCTAGTTTAAACCGTTAACCCTGATTCCAATTGCCGTCTCAAGTGATTAGGGAGACACGCTGAAAAGTAATAAAAGTAATGGAAAAACTAAGATCTTATTCGTCTTACAACTGTGTGCTATAAAACGTAATGGGATATGAGGGTGGGGCTTTGAAAACAGCGGGGAATGTATTTATGTGCGGGGGTGACGTGTGTCGTTTTGTCAATTTTCTCAATAAAATAGTAAAAGGCTAAAGTTTCTAAAACATTTCTCACTCTTTATTATATTCAGAACAGGGGCATGAAAAAACAAGAAGTTCTCAGGTTGTTAGAAAAAATTGAGGTTGTTGTTAAAATTATGATTTTTTAGGGTTCCGTACCCAAAGGGTAAAACGGGATCCTATTACTAAGACTTCGTTGTCAGTCTGTCTGTCTCGACGCTGTATCTCACTAACCGTGATAGCTAGAAAGCTGAAATTTTCACTAATGATGTATTTCTGTTGCCGCTATAATAACAAATACTAAAAATCAAAAAAAAATAAGAGGGTGGGGTACGGAACCCTTCATGCGCGAGTCCAACTCGCACTTGGCCGGTTTTTTTATCAGGTTTGCAAGTAGTCAAAAATAACAGTGTTATTGGCAAAATTCAAAGAGAAAAGCTATGAATTTCTCAAAAACCTTCACAGCTCTGGTTGATTGAAAGTTCGCACGTGCACACGAAAAAGAGAATCGAGTTGGTTGGTTCTTTCAGCTCAATGACTAGGTACTCTGGATGAAAAAGGGTGCGGACAACCCCTTTTTTGAAGTAACCGAATCAGTGTCACTGGCGAAAAATACTGGGTTTTTAACCCGGACGTGTTGTGTTGGTAATTTAACTCCAAAGCAATATTTTACATGCGATTGTGTATCAAATAATTAATGTAAAGGAAAAATATTGTTTTTACCGCTGTGCTCATAGCCCTACAAACACTTAATATTTTGTGACGTGCCCCAATTAAAAGTAAAAAAAAAACTGACGCGACCCCCGTACAATTGCCTCGAAGAGTGAAATACGCCTTTTATTGTTCAAGACACAATAGGGCCCGACTTGGCCTCAAACAATATGGCCGACCTATTATTTGAACGAAAGAAAATAAGGTGTTTTCATTAATGAAGTTAAAGTTTAATTGCGTTCTGCTAAATGATCTTTTCCGGCAGCGTATACAGAATTGTGGTCAACAGAATATAAAAGGAACAACATTTTAGTTTTTGTTATAAATTTGGGTTTTGACTTACGGTGTTATTTCCAATTAAAATTAATAAAGTGAGATGCTTCCGCGTTGTTAGGGAATGTTATTAGTACCTTTTATATAACGTTAGTATATTCCATTGTTTTAACAAGTCAACTCAAGAGAGACAACATTAATTACAAGCTTTTTGTTATGTTTTCACGGGATAAAATCATATTATGAAGTCCTTTGTCTTCTGTGGTGCTCTAAAAGTGCCATAGCATCTGAAAAACGACCAATTAAATTATCCTCAATGGCTGTCTATTTTCGCAGGAATATTTTGTGGTATAATAAATTCAATAAAATGATAATAATATACGACTTGGCAATGCCATTATTTGCAGATGTCTTCATTGGGCTATAATGCAAACGACAGAAGAAAAATGACATAATTTACGATTTGACCTACATAAAATAAAGTGATTAAGTAGGTATTACACTGGTTTATTTTTCTCTTATTTCTTTTCAAATCAAAATATTCTTTACCAAAAACGTGACGAAAAGACATAAAAACATCAGGTTTTTGTAAAAAAATCTTATTATTTACAGTGCCTTACTAGAAATTCAGAGCGAATTCCATTCACGATGTACCTAAATAAATCGCCTTGATATATTACATCTATGTGTATGTAAACAACCTAAAAACAACCGTCGGATGGAATTTTTGATGTATCTAGGGAGTTCCCTACATCAACTAGTAGATGCTGCGGACATGATTAATGTTCTGCTCCAGATTAAGAAACATCCTCTTTCAGGGAACTTGATTAGAGTTGTCTTTACCAAAGACATAATTTAACAAAAGAGAATTTGACTTATAATAAAATTCTGAACCGTAAGCGTCAATTCACACCGAGACGCGACGCGACGCGACGCTGCACGCAGATTTTACATAGAGCGACTCAAAATATACTTTATTCTCTACACGAAAGGATACACATTTAATTGTGAGAATTCAGATACGTCGCGCTGCACCTCGAGACGCCGCGCTGCGCCGCGCGGCGCAGCGCGGCGCAGCGCGACGCATCTTGACGCAGCGGTGACCCGCGGCGGGCAAGATCGGTGCTGCATCTCGCGATTTGCTTTGTTTTTAAGATACGTCTCGCGACGCCGCGAGGCGTCGCGCTGCGCCGCGCGGCGTCGCGCTACATCAAAGCCGCGTCGCGTCGCGTCGCGTCTCGGTGTGAATTGACCCTAAAATTGGGCGAAACCTCCCAAAAATGACCAGGTACCAGACCAAATAAAATCGCGCAAAAAATACGGTTCTCCCATCATTCCAGGCGTCCAAATAAAAAAAAAAACACCAGGTTGCACTCCGGGAGTGCAGGCAGAAGTGAAAACATGAATATTAACTTTATACGTTTTTAATATTTTTTTGAGATTATGGAATGAAGAAAGAGCACAACTACTTTTTACTGTCATCACTTGTTCTCGATATTGAGAGTTTCTCAAAAAAAACTTTTGTCCCTATGACTGTACTGGAAGGTATACCCCAACACGATTAAATATAATCAAAATTTAAGCACGACTCCATCTATGATTTTGAAGAATAAAAACTATACTCGTACTTTCATACTTGACTAACTACTTGACTTTGAAAAATTATAGATGGCGCAACACATTTTTTCTCACATGTCTTTCCTCGATTTTGAGGGTTCTGGTTGAGCTAAAATTATTCAAATATATATTTTGAGTTTATTGCTGTGGCCTGGATGCTAACCTAAAGATACTCCGGCACCATTTCATTTTATAAAAATAAAAACCCAAACTCCATCTATGATTTTAAATGATAATTACTAAGCCTGACACTATTGTCAAATTTCACATGTTTGAAACGTCATAAAATATCTTACCGACCTGTACTTACGGAATTTCTATAGAATTTCGGGTTTCACGATTTCGGGTATCACGATTTTGGGTTTCACGATTTCGGGTTTCACATTTCGGTCACGTGATACCTGTCGCGAGTTTATATATTTTTCCCCATACAAAAAGTGCTCAACGCCGCTAAAGAAGTTTTCACTTCAATAAAAGATGACAATAATTGTAAAAGAACCGTTAAACCTTTACACTTTGACCAGAACCGAGCCATAACAGTAAGAAAGAACGAATTTGTATTCGAAGCGCATTCAGCTGACAAAGCAATCGGTAACCCACACGTTCCTCTCACAAAGTGGTCAATAAACGGCACACTTACAACTATGTAACTCAACCCTCCCCTAACAATACAAATGACTCTATTTAAGAGAACCATTTCACTATCGTTCCTCAAAAACGAGTTAATATTTACAAATTCAACACTCGAATGCTACTCTAAACATGCGATGACGTCAGTTCTTTGCACTATTGCGAATCTCCCCTTTAAGGATGAGTCGATAATGGCGACGTCTTTTCGGCGGGAATCTTAAAAAGGCATTTGTATTCCGTGGTCGTCGACCGGTTAGCTTTTTGATTTTTTTTTCTTAGCCGATGAGTCGCCGATGGCCGACGAAGATTGATGTAGTTTCACCCTTAGTTTTCTGCATCGCGTGTCGGATTGTTTTTGTTTTAGGGTTTAAGGGAGGTGTTTCTATTTTTCATTATTATCACAGTTGTAATATTGAGTTGTGGGATTTGTTGTTAGGGATTTGAATTTAAGTTGACGATATCGTTATAAGGTCATAGAATTTCCAGCCAAACCAAAAATACACCTACAAAACAAACACTCATTGGCAAAACGGGCCATTTGCGATTGATCGCCGAAAAACTTCGTCCGGAAACTTTTCCCAGTAAAATGCAGTTTTTACCGGACACTGGTCGGTAAAAAACGGAAAGTGCAACTGCTTTGATCCAATCCAATTAGCCAGGCGACTTCGACACAGAGGGTTAGAATGATGGATTTATAGTCCGTGCCCGGAATTTTAAATGCAAACTTTTTAGAACCTACATTTTTAGAGCCAAGTTCAATAATAGAACTAGTATTGGTCTATCGGACTCCACAGTAGACAGCAGTTTTTTAGGGCAATAAAAAATCGATTTAAGAATAATATAGGACCTCCGAACCATCTCATTTGGAATACAAAAACGATTCAAAAGTAGAATTTTCAAACTTTCTTCCATTAAAATCATTAAGCCAAAGAATAGTACTTAATATGATTCAATAACTTCATTTATAACCAAGGGGGGGAGACGGCTAAAGATAACAGAAACTTTCGCAGCGAAAGAAAATTTTAATAAAGGAGTATTATGATACGAACAATTAACTTTATCTAGCCATTATATAGATATCTATAGATACGAATGATACACTGTTCCCTGTCTCCTACTCCTTCATCTTGTATTCAAGGAGCAAAAAACCTTCCTCGATTCGGAATGACGATTTCATTTTCTGAAAATTGTTCGAAAGTTATCACAAAGGGGCCGCGCTCCGATTACTTTAATTACGACGTAACTTGTTATACGGATTATTTTGATTAATTAATAAATAACTTAGTTTTAATAGGGAGATTTTTACTTATTTGATCTCAGAATTTTTAATTTGTTAGGCGAAAATCAATTACTGTCAAGCTTAAATTAAGCTAAGAATTTATTTATGAATTATTTTAGGTGAAGTGTTGGCAAAAAATGTCTTCTACATAAACATTTTTTACAACAGTATTAAAACTAAAAGCAACAAACCTTTTTCCATAAAATTACAAAAGCTAACTGGCACCATCTTCTGGTAAACAAAAAAAAAGTACAATCTAAAGAGAGGGAAAACAAAAATATGTACTCGACAGACACCGCCAAGGGTAGGCGACACTTTAAAAAGTTTAAAAAGAGAAGTCGGGAGGAAAAAATCATTTTACCGACGACGTTTTTCTGAAACACTTGGTACTTGTGTAGCTACATGAGTTAATATGCAAATAGTTTATTACGCCTGTGTTCATTGCAAAGAGGATTTATTTACAACTAAGGCGGGCTAAGTCGATCATGATACTTTGCGTCTCCCGTTCTTGAAGGGTGGGATTATATTCTGCATGCAGCTTTTGGGATGCGATGGAATTAAATTGTGTTTTCTGTGAGTTAACTTGTAGCGTATATTTTGTGCTTAGCTTACTTAGTAAATAGCTTACAGAAGCTAGGAAATTATTTTTGAATGAGAAAGCCAAGGTTTTTAATTGTAGGAATTTAGTTACTGTAGTTTGTGTATGAACGACTACTATAAAGAAAGTTTCAGTGCCTTATATCACTCCCTAGTCCACCGAATAACTGCTTACCAAATATTGTCTTTTGCTTGACTAGAGATTGACTTTTTTTAAAGATTTTTCGCCGGTAAAATACCCTTGCTCTGCAAGTCTTATAACAAAATACACGAGTATTGATGTACATACAATCTTACACAGTATGCTGCATTTTATTTAGGTACCTTACATCGGTATATCTAACTTCATCCAATTTATATTCAAAGCATATTAAAAACTGAAGTGGTGCCATAAATAGTATAGCTTGAAGAACATCTCGTAAAATTGTTATGGACCGTACTGAAAAATATAGCTCGCAATATTTAGTGGGAATGTAAAATGAAGGATCGGTTTTTCATAGAGTGATCCGGTTTATTACGGTTCGGTATTTGAGTCCAGCCTTCAGGATTACGGTGGGCCTATAAACCTGTAGTGTTATGGTGGAATAACTCATCAGAGTGTGATAAATTATGTGGCATATGTGGTCAGATAAATTTGTAGGCTTGGCAAAGGTTTGAACACATGTGAACATGATTTTGAATAGTCTTTCGGCCAACTTCCTATTAATGATGATGGCGTTCTAGCCGATTGTTCTCATATAAGGTGATCAGCCAGCTGCGCAGGACACATTATATTGCACAAGCATTTACGCAGACACAGATGCACTCCCTATTCCATCATGCCAACTTTCTAAAAAGGATAGCGACTAGCTCATTCGTTAACCAACTGATTTGAACCAATGTCTTTAATATTTACAGTAGATTATTTTTATAAAAATCTTTACAAGCAAAGCAAAAATACAAAATATCCATAGGGATCTGAACATAAAAAAAATGAAAGAACACAATTAAAAACGGTTCCTCGAATATTCCTTTGAACATTTTACAGTTAATATTGTGAATATTTTCAGGAAATATTATAATCATGCAGTTTCAACGCATGCCATTATAATCAGCAATATAAATTCATTGTATATAAAATTATAACATAATTTAAATAATTGCTTTTGTTCTAGAGACAAATCGACAAACAAATCACGTATTCTAAATAACATTATACGTATATACTGTTCTCGTTTCACACCAAACAGTTCAATTCAAAACAGTTGTTAACGTAATTACTGCGGTTTTCATTATTAACTCATGGCAATAATATCAAATGAGCAATATGCAGTTTGTTCATCTGGCCAATCAGAATAGAGGACCACTAGTATTAATTTTTATTGTATATTTTATGATAGAGGTTCATAGCTTTAAAGACCAGATTCCAAAAAGAGGCTACGGGTGTATTCTAGCTGTATAACTTTGACACTTTCTGGTTATAGAAAGAATAACTATTGCTTTCAAGTTTTCAAAAAAATGCGTCAGTCTCCGTGAAGCAAAACAAATAATATAATATTTTTTCAAATCACTATTGTTACGCGATAGCTTTATTTACAAACATTTTGCACCAGTTCCCACACATAAATTATATTATTATAAATAACATTATAATATTCCAATACAAATGCATGATCCTACTCCCCCGATTGTCCTCTAAAATCACAACCCTCGCGATTAAAGCGGAAAGAGGACTATACTCCCCCTAAAATCAGTAAGAATCAATACTTGTGACTGGACTTGTGGAAAATCAAAGTCGGGGGGTCAAACTTGTGTATACAGAGATTGTTCTTGTATTATTATTTTTTGTACGATATAGAATTACTATTATTTAAGTCCCCTCTGCATTTGGGAGCAATGAATGTGGGTCATGTAAAATTATTCATTTTTGGTGATGTCATATTAATAATAATGAAGGGCATTATTTGAATTGAAATTGTGACTTGGGGAAGATTGAGATCTTGAATAAGGTATATTGAAATCAAAACAGCATAATACAATCTTCATCCCGCAGTTTCACCGTCATGTGTTTTGAGGTATCTGCTTCCTGAACAGGGATAAAAAGTAGCCTATGTGTTATTTTGAGATATAAGTTATATTACTGCCAAGTAAAAATCCGTTCAGTAGCTTTCGTATTTAAAATATCGGTAGAATAGTAGATTTCATAAATGAAAATAGGCTCTGAAGAGTTCATATCTATACTAATATTATAAAGCTGAAGAGTTTGATTGTTTGAACGCGCTAATCTCAATAACTACTGGTCTGATTTGAAAAAATCTTTCAGTGTTAGTTAGCCTTTTTATCCAGGAAGGCTACTTTTTATCCGGGAGCGCGCAGTAGTTCCCACAGGCGGCTGAAACCGCTGGTGTAAGCTAGTTATTGAATAAAAAAAAATCCTTATGCCAAAAAATTGCGTTTATTTTGATGCTTTCTAGTAGAACATAGCAACTTTTGCCATTACGTCTTAATCACTGGCTATCAATGAGTGCTTAGGCGATCAAATAAGCCAACCCACTAAGAGACAATCAAATGTTTATGAGTCGTTAAAACAGGCCCTGGCAAACAATATAAAGATAGGAACACACTTTTAGATTACATTTTTGATGACTTTTGAACGTATTTTTTTTTTGTTTTTCTTATTTTATTTTAATGACTGTGAAGGAATGGTTTTGATGATAGAAGATGGTTATTGAATTTAGAAAGTACATTTTATAGCTTAAGTAAAGATATAAGTAAGCCTTCTGTAAAATCAAATAAATAAGTATTATAGGAACATAAGTAGCTGTATTATGAATTCTTGATAAGAAACCACATGAAAAATACTTACTATGCTACTCAACTCGAAGCTGGTAAACATTAAAGAGATAATCATTTAATTTATAAAAAGGCAATGTAGAAGAATGACTCACTAAACAACACAAAATAAATACTAAGATAACTTTATTAATACCTCAGATTTGTCTCTAACAAAACTCAAAACCAAGGCCACTCGTATCACCGAAATCCATTTAATTCGCCCGTATCTACTTTTACGCCCGTCCTTCTGATTTCAACAACAAAATCCAGTGAAAGCGCTTCCCAAATGATCTGAAGGTAAGCCCGGCCGACACTAAATGAAAAGAGGAAATTCATTACCGCGCCGATATCGCGCCGCTTGTATATCGCGACCCGTTTGAGCGGTAACTGCTGTCGTTAACGGTTAGCGTTTATATCGGAAATCGTTAGCCTCGCCTCGCTATGATTGGTGGTTCGCCAGCTTTAGATATAAAAGTGAAGGATACTGTAAGGGTGTTGTGTGATGGATGATCTTATCCGTAAGTAGTGGATGTGTGTGGTTGTCTTTGTTCTTATTTGCGGTAAGTAGCAAGCACACATGCAGCAATGGTTATAGCTTACATCATACTCAATGAAAACTCGTTTTAAATAAATGTACGTAACTGTAACTGTATAATTCGTTAAAAAAATACCTGATAAACTCATGTGATATATCGATTTATATTATTTACTCTGTGCAAGCAAAAATATTATTATTAATTGCTTAAGACTTCATTCTCGTAATTTAAATTATTTGGTTTTTGCACTAAAATAAAGGGACATAATCAAGTCCATTTCAGGTGAGAGATCTGTATAATTTAAAAAAAAAAATATTTATTTCTCAACAACACAACCTAAAAATCTTTGCCTAAAATTACACAGCGAATAACTTATCTACTAGCCTAGAAACAAAACTAGTGTGCACTAATTCGAGTTTACGCGCTAAACTAGTACATAGAGGGGATTTGGCGAGAGCTCAGTGTAACCCCAGCCTTAGAACGTTTACGGCCTTGAGACAATGTGCTCTATTTTATTCAAGTTAGCGGTTAAGCTTTTATTGCAGATATTAAGTGAGGTTTAAGAGACTATAAAGTTAACTAATACGGTACCTATATATTTGTTTTGTTGTCATGAAGTCGGGTATTTGGAACTTAGTTGGATTCTTGCTGGTATTTTTTTTGGTTAGCAACGCCATGTGATATTGTGGTAAAAATAGTAATGTAATACAATATTATGGTTACAGAACAAATTGGAAGCTGTATTGTGTTTTGATAATAATTGTCACTGAATCGAGCAAATGTGTTACTAACTGCCATAAACATAATAATGTAATTATATTTCTAACACAAAAATAAATAGGAACAACATAGAATCATTCCACACACACTCCCAAAATCCAACAACAATAAACCCAAAAATTTCAAATCAACATACGTTACTCAATTTAAAATGAACGCGCAAAATTCATAAAACTCTGCCAACAAACCAAAAATCATATTCGAAACACAAAACCTCCACTTGAGGCACTTCACAACAAAAATGTGAACAAAAGGCCACGTGGTTGCCATGGCCTAACTCCGGCTATTTCATAAAAAGGCTCTCATATCAAACAAACGGCTGTACGAGCGTCCATTATTTGCGGCCGCGTCACCCGTGGCCGGATGTTGTTAATGGCGGAAAATGCGGAAAATTGGGCTATTCATTACCCGCCGTCCACCGCAACAGAATCGCGCAAATACTGCCGTGCTGTGCCGTGCTGTACCTCGATGTTTGGACATGCCGATGCACTTCATGTGAATGATTTGTGTCTGGAGATTTTTGGGTTGAATGGTAGATTTGTTTGGCAGAGAAATAGAACAATACGAAGGCTTCACAGGCTAAAAAGAAAGAAATTGATTGTTTTAGAGAAATATTGTGACTTTGAATGACATTGTTTGCTAAACTATGCAGTGATGTTGATAAACTGGAATATAATGCTTGCTTTTATACAAGCGCGATAAAAGAAAAGATACTCCGTGAATTTTAGTCACATACGTCATGTAAATAAGAGAATTACAATACATTTCTAACTCCTACAACATTCAAAAAGAACAACGACCTAACATAAACTCGGAATACTTAGGTACCATCCAACAGAATAAATATTGTCGGAACATCCCTAGGGCACGTGTTGTTGACACTATGCATTACGATAGTAACGCAACAACCCTAATTTATTGCGACTAAACCGACTTTTCCTGCATCCACGGCGGAATCGCACCGGCAGAGAAAAAAGGCGAACGAAATACCATAAATAGCTATATTATCCGATCGACTTCATTCTGCGAACAAATTCCTTGGAAAGTTCCCTTCTCGCTGGAATATTTGTGTTTTACAGCGCACCTCGTGCCCGTTTATAGCTTCTTTGGATTTTATTCGCTATATTTTGTGAAGCTTCTCAGATTTGTGGTCGCCAACTTATGCGTTTGAATATCAAATTGTATATTTTTCGCGTTTCGGGGTAATTTTCTGTGGGATTTTCGATGGTCAGATCAGCAAATAAGGTTTCCCCTTTTCAGTAGAAACCCCCTTTTCTCTATAGATATTTTTTTTTATCTAGAAGAATCTAGATGTTGATAACAAGATCAGGGGCTCACCCATTTGCCGTGGGACCTGCCAAAACTGATGAATAAATATGTATATTTGTAGCTGTAAAGTAGTTAGTTAATGTCATATCTATTAAAATTTACAGTCAGGTTCCAGTTTCGAAGTAATTAACTATTACCATAATACACAAGTATATTTCAGTTCCGCAAAATTTAGCTCACCACGCATCTTTGCTCGCAGTTCAGGCAAGGTACGAAGCCGGCAAGTATCAATTAGATTTTTTTCGAGCTTCGCGCTTCTTATGTGACCTTGGACGTTCTCGAATAACGGTGAAGTAAAACTTTGCGGGACAACCTAGTCTTTAAAATTCTGAAACCTCAAATCCACCTTCAACAAGGCTGGTGATGAAGGCTCATCGATCTCTGTGTGGTTTGACTCCAACTTTCCTACGCATGTCCTCTCACACGGACTCATGATTTCCTTGGGTTGACTTAAAAAGGCCTGACATCCAGTTCAGACATCACGTTTCCAAAATGAGCTCTCATCCAAAAGATCAGTCTGTTTTCGACAGCGCGTTGAAATAACGTGGTGTGCACAGGCCTTGAGAGTTACCTTTCCATCCCTTTATCCGTGTATGATGCTATACTTTCATCAAACTAATATTTCCTTAACTCTTCTGCAGTAGGAAACAAGCAATAATTTACTTTGTTTATTTATAGCCTTACGTAACGATGTGTGTAAACCTTTAACTACTGGTTTTAAAGATCAATGGTGCAAGAGATAAGTAGTTAGAGTAACGGTTGAACTCACAGTTAGTCGACAGTAACTGAGCGTTACTGTTTCAAGTAAAAGTTAACTGAGAGGAACTTGGGTTGGGTTTACTAGAGGTTCGAAAATACCTGATAAAAGACTAAACACTTTTAAGTCAGTAGTTTTTAGGTCAACATTAAGTTAAATAGTGAAGAATAAATTCGTTTAACGCGCAAATAATTTAATAAATTAAAGTAAAAACTTCTGAATGAGGGCCTCCTCTAATAAATACTAGGCGTATTTTTATTGTTGCTTGACAAAAAAATATTTTCACTTTGAGCAATACTTTAAAGATTAACTATTAAAGATTAAAGATTAAGCAGGTTCATATTACATATGTAATTCTATAGAAATGGTAATTGAACCTGCAGTACACAAAACGAAGGTCGTAAATCTGTTTATGTAGCTACAATACTTCTTATGTGTAGGTCATTAATCTTCATAATAAATATCTGCCACCCTTGTCTCCGTGGGTGGGTTATGATCCATGATGGCCGCGGCGGGAAGCACTTAATAAAATGCGTTTTTCCAATTTATATTTATTTCTTTTACCATAAGTACTTGTTTTACAACGCTTTTATGTCTCAAGTTATGTTCAAGTGTTTCAAAGAATTTTCTTTTCATGTTCAAACAAATTTTAATTGTGTTTCAAGGAAAATATTTTTGCGGTTAGAATATCATGTGATATCTTTGCCCTCATTTCTATTAGCTAAGTATAAAATGTTACGATTATTAGGTTGTTAAAGTGTCCGCCGTAAAGAGTACTCTCAGAGCTAAAACTGACGTTAATAATAAAGTCTAGAATCTACTGTTACTACTTCAGCAAGCCAACTCTCCAGGTAACCATTCTACATCACTTAGAAAACGAAAAGCAATTCTACTGCGCAACATCCATTGCGGTATTGAAGATAAACACGAAAATAACACGGCAAACAAAGGCAGCAGTGTACAAAAAACAAAGGGAAAACGTCTCCAATAAATCATAATCCAGCATCAAACAGAATCTCTTTATGTAATTAAAAGTTTATTCCGTTGTTTCGTTCAGTTTATTTGCGATGTCAACGCCACTTGTCCTCGGAGAATTAAATTTAGTCAAGGAACTTCATCTGTGTACGAACAAAGTTGATAATGTTAGTTATAAATATCCATAGCGCAGTTTCATAATCTCTGGCTATTAAGCGGTATGTGTGCTTGGAGAAAACTATGAAAATGTGGGAAGTTGGATAATAGTTAGGGTGAGTTCGTTTCTACGGTGTTGTAAAGGAAAAAGGCTTGTGTTCTTATGAAAGAAGTTTTACGATATTTTCTATAACATGTAACAGGGATTTTCTGTATTTTTGCTGTTTTGTGTGAAAGAGTTTGGTTTATGTTTTTTTTCGATTAGACAGAACTGCTGAGCTATTTCGATTACATTCATCATTCATAAAGTTCATCTACAGAAAAAAAACATCGATATAAAGAAAGGTTTTTAACTACACAAAAACTCAATTAATAATCTGAACTTAACCCAGCTAGACACATCAGTAGAAACAAAAAAATATATAATTCATTTATCTCCTGTGTACAAAGGTTTTAGTTTCCACGTAAAACTGAATTGTTTTTTTGATTGCAACATGTCGCTTCTAAATGACACGACCACGCATTTTTGTTATACCGAGTTAACGCTAAAAGCTTAGCGGTTTTCGTCGTCACACATACAAAACTATTTGTGAGTGCACTTTGTGCTACCGAAAATTTTAAAACTATCCGTCGTTATTCCGACGCGATAGCGTATCGAAACGAAAGCCATACATCTTGATTCGAGTGGCGATCGTGGGTAAAAAGAAAAGTTTGTACGTAGTCTACGTAGCAATAAATAATACCGCGGGGTGTCGGCTGCAATACATAAATTGGAAAGACTTTTGACAGCAGATCGGATAAGGCTGGGGTGGTCTCCGAGGGGGCGCTCTCTGGCGTTTTTATCGCGATTATAATCGGCTTTGGCCAGCGAGGGAGATACTCCCAACAGTGACAACGTCCTGCATTGTGCTGCATTTCTATCATATTTCGGTATTTTCCGATAGCGATTTGCTCAGTTTTGTATGCGGAGCGTTCGCCGCCTTCCAACAGATTGTCATTTTTATAAAGATTTTTCCGTGAACACGTCTTCATATTGTGACAAACGAAAGTCTAACGGCGAATGAACAAACGTGTTTGTACATACAAACACATTTATTTCTTTGTTTCCTGAATTTTCATATTTTTGCCACTATTCTTGTTTGTGGAACTTTAGAAGTGCTCGCAAGTGACTTATTTTGAAATGAATTCTGAAGGTACTAAATTCGGTGCAAAATTTTGCGATTTTACTGCTGATTCAGCTACAATTTACTAAATAACATAGAGTAGGGGAATCACACAAGCAAAGCCAAGACTTACGTGTACAATGGCTCAGCAAATATTGCCCAAAGTCGAATGACTGACAGCTCCTTTGTCATGCGAAATTCACAGGCCTACCGTCTTTAGGCGTTTATTATAATATCAAGCGAGGCAACCGTTTGACTCATCACTTTTTTAATAAGTTCGCCCGTAGAGGTTGTTTGGAATTAATTGCGATACTTTCATGCAGTGACAAGTGAGTCTGCGAGTTTTTAAATTATTCGCATTACGATAATAGACGACCTTGAGGAATAAAAGGAGCTGGAATAATTCAATGTATTTATATTCTATTAACTAGCGCCTATTCAAAGAAAGCGTAGACTAAACAATTCTAATAAACTTGACAAATGGGTAATCTGTAGATTCAATTAGACTTTCTTTCTGAGCATTGTATTCGCAAAGCTTTGAGAACAATGAGATTTTTATTTCGAAATAAAGAATTATTTATCCTAGATTTTTGGTCCTTTATTTGAAGTAGGTATCGGCTCAAATCTCTACCTAATTTTCTATTTATCGAAAGGACGACAGCGAATCGCTCTTAGCTCAAAGAATATTCCAGTACCTACCTACATAATGAACGATAAATCACTTGAATGATCACCGATTCGCACTCGATACATATCAAGAAAATGTTCGGTAACGCTGATTCACGCATCAATTACCGGCCGGTAACGTTCAGCCAGACGATCGAATCAGATAGGCGCCAACAATATCGGCGGATTATTTCCAAATTGAATCAATTTGGCGAACACGGCTACGCTTTTAGTGTAACGCTATTTAATATGTAGCTCTTTCAACTTTGTTTACAAAGCATGATCAGAGGTGTTATAATGATACATACGGGCGTGCGGGTTCGCTAATTTGCTGGCGGTTGGACCGAACTTTTGATGGTATCGTGATTGTGTTTTGTTTTACGAATTTAGGTTTTTTTTATGAAAATGTGTAGGTTATTGGCTGATTATCTTTTATAATTAATGATTAAATTGTATGGTTATGTAATCCAAATATCTTTATTTGAAGCCAAACTTTCAAAAACACACACAAAAATAAACAAACTTTACATTCTTATATAAAGCTACGTCTATTGCGGCATAGACATTTTAACCCCAAAACCACCAAAATTAATTCCGAGCTCAACAAATCTTACTCAAACCTTCGCATTAATCATAAAAAGTTCGACACACAGACAGTCTGTGTGTGAGTCATTACCGAAACTCTGTGAGGTGACTTGATGGCGTTCAGCGGTAGATAATAATATTTTGGAAACTTATAAGGTAATCTAGTTTAGGGGAAATTATGTGTACGCCAAGTTGAGTCGTGTTTGTACGTTGTTTGTGTCCGATGGGTAGGTTGTACCTGATTTTCGTTAATAATGGAGTCTCCCATATTACCCGTACCTACAAAGAGTTGGTAAGTAATACATTTAAAAAAAAAGGCGGTTTAATTTGGTTTGTATTAGGCTATTATAGTGTTAAGATAAGATAAATTCATTTGTCAAATTTTGTGTTGCTATTTTATTTTCATTGCTCGCGTAGACTCTCATTAATTATTTGGGATGAATATTCTGCTAGGTTGATTATGCTATTAATTATTAAAATGGAATCTACTCCGCGCATCTGGATAAAAAGTAGCCTATAGCGTTCTTTGATAAATTTGCTATTCAACTGAAAGATTTTTCAAATCGGACCAGTAGTTCTTGAGATTAGCGCGTTTAACCAAACAAACGACCAAACTCTTTAGCTTTATAATATTTATTATGCATACTAAGAACTATCCCTCTAAACTATGGCCGCCGTGTTGTACAAACGACCGCAAAGTTTTGCAATTGATCTAACAGAATCGCGGTGGCTGGAGCGACCTATAACATAACGATGTCGGGTCTGAAGGCTCTTCAGTGTCGGCATACAATTTGGTACATGTGAGAGATTTTATATCGAAAGGTTGGAATTAGGTTACAGCTTTATTTGTGTGATTTTTGGCTAAGATCACCTACCTATATTATTTAACTAGCCTTTGCTGGCAGTTTCATCTGCATTACATTAGAATTACTCCGCGCAACTGGATATAAAGTAACCTTCCTCGATGAATGGGCTAGTTAATACTGAAAGAAGTTTTTACCAGCAGATCCTGAGATTGGCACGTTTATGCAAACAAACATACAGATACTTCTAAATCAATCGTTACTAATTTGTTGATAGGGAAAGATGATAAGAAAATAAAATATATAATCACTAACGATATAGCTTTAACAACTACAAATAGAGTACCTACTAATTGGAGTTACAAAAAAATATATATTATATAAAAAATAGTAAAAACATTTCCTCTAATATTCTCATAGTTAATAAACAATTTCCAAGTATCTCAAGCACTAAAACGTTTCTAATTAGCAATCACCCGCCAATTAGTTCTAATAAATTCTTTTCGTAAGTCCTTGATGTCCTAATTTACTATAAGACGTAAACAGCCTATTATGTTACCAGCCCTCATTATAACCTTGTTTATGAGGAACATTTTTTACTCGGGGTTGCTATCTGAAAATATTCGCTGGCCTAGTTTTGGGCCACATATTTCACGTTGGCCTACAAACACCCAACGCTAAATCCTGTGAGCCAGGATACAAGCAACATGATAAAATGGTATGGTACGTGTATCATGCTTGTACTTTTGATTTTTGTATCTTTATACCATGTACTTTTTGGTAAAAAAATACAATAGTACAAACATTCATTGAATTTATTGTGTAAAAGTATTTATAATATTCGTAAATAAATAACAGAGAATTGTTTTTTGTATGGTAATGTAATTGAAGCAATTATTTAACTAATAAGTTACGTAACTATTAATATGGCATTCAATATTAATTAAATTTATTAATTGTGATCACTAATGAATATAAATTATTTTACTGTTTATATTTCAAGGTTTTAAACCCTCGAACCAGATTGAAACGGATGAATTCCATTGTGCTTACTAATGTACTGAGATATTTACAACATCATCCAATTATAATGAATAGAAATATGCGTAGCCGTAGCGTAGCCGTCAGCGTAGGCGGCGTAGCGATGACATCATCGCGTCAGCTACGCCGTAGCAAATGACGCTGTCATTTATTTCTGAGACGTTCTAATTTAAGTGACATGAACGTTCGTCATTTTATCAAAAGCATAAATATGGCAATCACGGAAAGAAAATTCTTTTGTTCCAATAACAACTTAATGACGTCATCAGTCCCAAGGATGCTAATGCTTTAATAATTTATTATTTTTCTGAGTACTCTACTGTGAAAATAAAAGCGACAGTCATGACGAATGTGTCACTATTTCAATCACTGGCCATTTCCAGCTAGATTTTATTTCAATTATTTTAAAGCAAATTGCGTTAACGCTAAAATCAAAATGAAATATTCGTGTGTAGCGTTTAAAATTGGATTTTGTGTAGAATATATTTTCCGCGCTGTTTTAACAATGTTGGCAGTTTTATTGTTATGTACACAGTTTATTTATGCGTGCATAGTTACAAAGTTTTGCTGTACACAGTTTATAACTCGGGGTAGTACTCTAGTTGAACAGTGCCCATTTTCCATGTTACTTAGTCGAGATAATAGTATATTTATGTACAAAAAAAAATGGTTCCTTGCATTGTTCTTTGAGGGAATTCATGTTTAGCAGAGAGCTATGATGATGAAGTCAACAATCATTGAAACCTTTCTATACCAAGGGCCATAGATCCAGCCAGTCTTTGAGATTTGTACAGTTAAAGTGAATATTTAAAGATCTTGCACGTGCTGAAATTTAATTTTAAGGCACTTATGTAACGTTAACTATTGATTGCATTTAATGCCGTTGGCGAGAAGTCCTAATACATTTTATGAAGAAACTTAGAAAAAGGGCTCAATTAGTATAAGTATCATCTGGTAGCTAACTAAAATAATTATTTGATTCTCAATACATTATGCTTTTTAATCTTTGTGAAAGTTACACAGTACACCAAAAATATCTATTACACAAATAGACATTAAAAAAAAACAACAAAAAAAAACAACAAAAAAAAACAATGCAATCCAACATTCCAAATACAAACACGATATAAAACTCAAATAAAGACAAACATGCTCTAATTGGACACCAAACTGTATATTCGGCCAGTATTTTAAATTTCAAAAAAAGAATTCCGTGCCCGCATGCGGCGCTTGCGTTTCACGCCCCAACGGGCCTGAGTTTGGACTGGACCCTGGCATAAAGGGCCAGCATTCGAACCAATTGGATAAACAAGCGACTGTTTGCTACGGTAACTTGTGTACCTACAATGTGCGGTAAAAATAGCGCGGCGCAAATTAAGGTGTGGGTGTTTTAAATTTGGAATTGGCGGTGTTGAGTGATTTTACGTTTAATTGATTTTATGTGATGGTGTGTACCTGTTCTATTGAATTTGATATTGTAAAGATGCTTGAATATAATAGCAAAATGCCAAAAGTGATTCGCAACGAAAATTAACTGCACCACGCAGTTCTCGTATACCTACCTACTACAACCCAAATAGTATCCTATTACCACGAGATCAAAGAAAGCCATTAGGAAGTGGATTATTACCATTGCAAATATTCTTAAACATTACACCCGCCGCGCCATTCAGACTTCAAACACACTCATATCTATCAAAATATTTACAATCGTTTACTGAGACGTGACACAGGTAGGGTGTTCACCAACAAAAATATTGAATACAAACTTTGCTTACACTAGTAAAATACCCAAATGAACGTTTCAATTAGAAAATGCATCAAAATAAACCGCCCGCCGAGTTTCCCGAGCCTAGTCCGAAGGGATACACCCTAAAGAAGAGGTCGTTGACCCCTCACCCGACTCGCACTCATGTTACGTTCATTAGAAATTCTTCCAGCTTTCTCCCTCCCACACACTCTTTTTCCATACCGCTATCCCGTTCGAACACTAAATAAATAATGCCGAAAATTCATTTGTTTCCCGAGTAAGTGCAACGTGATATTGCTGTTGGACAAATGAATTGAAAGTATAATATACATGTCTTTCGTAATTGATGTAGACGTTATCGAAACCCGAGTAATATAGAAAAAAGATAAAAGATAAAAGATAAAAAGATAAAAGATAATTTATTTGTAAAACATGAGTATACAGAACAAGACACATAATTATATGTTGCAATGTAAGGTGTTAAAATAAAAATACAGTGACCTTCATGTTTTGCTGTATGTAACAGCGTACAAATTTTGCCATTACGTTTAATTGTAATGGCATACATCTATAATATTATTAAATCAATTGAAAAGTTTAATTCATGAAAATAATACTAATAGATAAAAAATGTCATAATATTAGGAATCTGTTAGAAAGTCTGTCAAGCTGTAGTAGCACCTTTCAATTAAATATTTTTTCAGATGCACTTTAAAAAGTTTTAAATTCAAAGTCTTTATTTCTTTCGGTATTTTATTATAAATTACCGGTGCCAAACATAGAATGCTATTGTGCATTAATGCTGTGTTTGATCGAACTATACATAGTTTGTTATTATCTCTTCGACTGCGACTAACTACATCCGAGAGACGACTAAATAAGTTCGAATTTGTTTTAACAAAAATTGCAGTTTCATAAATAAAAAGAGATGGTAGGGTTAATATTTTATGTTTTATAAAGTAAGGTTTGCAGCTATCTGTAGTATCTAATCTAAACATTGCTCTAATACATCTTTTTTGCGATTTAAATATTATATCCTTATTAGTGGAATTACCCCAGAATAAGATGCCAAACCTTAAGATAGAGCCTACAATGCCATGGTATGCTGTGACTAGTGCCTCCGAATTTACGACCGATGAAAGTTTCCATAGGGCATATGACGAGGAACTTAGTCTTTTATTAAGTTCTTCAGTATGTGCTTTCCAATTTAAGTTTTTATCGATGGTAACGCCTAGGAATTTAGTTTTATCTGTAGTGCTCAGTGGTGTACCTTTATAATTAATATTTAATTGGGGTGTAACTTTGCGTTGGCTGAACCACATAATTTTTGTTTTTTCTAAATTAATTTTTAGATTGTTGTTGTTCATCCAATTGATTATCGAGGTAATAGTGTCATTGATATCATTTTCATATGACTTCATAATTTTATTTTCTGATTCGATAACCACAGTGCTATCGTCAGCGAAAAGCGTCATTGGGTGTTTTGTGACTTTGGGTACGTCATTGATGTATATGATGAAAAGGAGTGGTCCTAAGACACTTCCTTGTGGTACACCGAACTTAGGGGAGCGTATATCTGATTTGAAAATTTCTTCTCTTTTATTCTTTAAATTTATCCGGGTTGTTTCGGTATACTGGCTTCTGTTTTTTAGATAGGATTCAATGAGTTGTAATATGTTTCCTCTAATACCGTACCTTTCCAATTTTTTGAGAAG
>NWSH02000210.1:5100548-5118198 GCA_002382865.2 Heliothis virescens
GCAAAGAAAAGACGCGCCCGAGTTTCCCCGAGCCATGCCGAAGGATACACCCTAAGAAGAGGTCGTTGACCCCTCACCGACTCGCACTATGTTATCCGTTCATTAGAAATTCTTCCAGCTTTTCTCCCTCCCACACACTCTTTTTTCCATCCGCTATGCCCGTTCGCAACCTAATAAATAATGCCGAAAATTCATTTGTTTCCCGAGTAGTGCAACGTTGATATTGCTGTTGGACAAATGAATGAAGTATAATATACATGTCTTTCGTATTGATTAGGACGTATTCGAAACCCGGTAATATAGAAAAAGAAAAAAGATAAAAGATCAAGAAAGATAATTTATTGAAAACATGAGTAACAGAAACAGACACATAATTATGTTGCAATGTAAGGTGTTAAAATTAAAAACATACAGACCTTTCATGTTTATGCTGTATGTAACAGCGTACAAATTTTGCCATGATACGTAATTGTAATGCTACATCGTATTAATTTTAAACTCAATTGAAAAGTTAACTCATGATACAGTACTAATAGATAAAAACATGTCATAATATTAGCGAATCGGTAGCAAAGGTTTGTCAAGCTGTAGTAGCACCTTTCAATTAATATTTTTTTCAGATGCCACTTTAAAAAAGTTTAAATTCAATCTCTTATTCTCGGTATTTTACTTATAAAATTACCGGTGGCCAAACATAAGAATGCTATTGGTGCATTGAATGCTGTGTTTTTGATCGAACTATACACTAGTTTTCTTATCTCTTCGACTGGCGACTAACTACATCCGAGAGTACGGACTAAATAAGTTCGACATTTGTTTTAACAAAAATTTGGGGCTTGCAGTTTCATAAATAAAAAGAGATGGTAGGGTTAATATTTTATGTTTTATAAAGTAAGGTTTGCAGCTATCTGTAGTATCTAATCTAAACATTGCTCTAATACATCTTTTTTGCGATTTAAATATTATATCCTTATTAGTGGAATTACCCCAGAATAAGATGCCAAACCTTAAGATAGAGCCTACAATGCCATGGTATGCTGTGACTAGTGCCTCCGAATTTACGACCGATGAAAGTTTCCATAGGGCATATGACGAGGAACTTAGTCTTTTATTAAGTTCTTCAGTATGTGCTTTCCAATTTAAGTTTTTATCGATGGTAACGCCTAGGAATTTAGTTTTATCTGTAGTGCTCAGTGGTGTACCTTTATAATTAATATTTAATTGGGGTGTAACTTTGCGTTGGCTGAACCACATAATTTTTGTTTTTTCTAAATTAATTTTTAGATTGTTGTTGTTCATCCAATTGATTATCGAGGTAATAGTGTCATTGATATCATTTTCATATGACTTCATAATTTTATTTTCTGATTCGATAACCACAGTGCTATCGTCAGCGAAAAGCGTCATTGGGTGTTTTGTGACTTTGGGTACGTCATTGATGTATATGATGAAAAGGAGTGGTCCTAAGACACTTCCTTGTGGTACACCGAACTTAGGGGAGCGTATATCTGATTTGAAAATTTCTTCTCTTTTATTCTTTAAATTTATCCGGGTTGTTTCGGTATACTGGCTTCTGTTTTTTAGATAGGATTCAATGAGTTGTAATATGTTTCCTCTAATACCGTACCTTTCCAATTTTTTGAGAAGGATATCATGATTCACATAGTCAAAAGCTTGTGTCATGTCACAATATATTGCGCAGACAGGTCTTTTAATATCTACATTTGCTATAACATTTTTAATGAAATTATAAATTGCCATATTTATGGTTTTATTTTTGCGGAAACCTGTTTGCTCATAAGCTAATAAATTGTGTTTTTCTAAGAAAGTGTAAATTTTATCGTTTATGTATTTTTCAAATATTTTAGAGAATATGGACAGTAATGCAATTGGTCTATAACATTCTAGTACTTCCCTATTGTCTTTCTTAAACAAAGGTTTAATGACTGATATCTTTAGGTCGTCTGGGTAAGTGCCCGTGATAATACATAAATTTAGAATATGGCTTATGTGTTCACAGATTGCACACGCAACATATTTAAGAACCTTTGTAGATACTTCGTCATGACCTACGCTGCTAGTATTATTCAGAGACTTTATTATATTCACAATATCGAGAGGCGAGCTTGGAATCAGAAATATTGATTTATCACATTTATTTATACTTGAATTTACCGTAATTATATACGTTAATGTATCCCCTTATTCTGTTATAGCTTTAATATTCCCTAGTCACCCAAGTATTGTGTGGGTCTCCCAATTATTATGGAAACTTACCATTAATCTGAATATTTTCTACATTAATGTGAAGGCTATTTCATCAAGTGTATGAAGTTATTACATTACTATTCTTAGCTATAATTTTCAAGAAGCAATTTCTTGAACATAATCAAGTAAAAATAAAGTAATTTAAAGCAATGGCTATAAGTATGTAATTATAAGTATTTTGTACCTAATTTCTGGTCCAATATTACCATATAATTATCGTTAGCCTTAATATCAAGTTGGTAATAGTGGCCGTAAATAGCCACGTCGCAAACTTCACTAGTGATGTGAAACAACTTAATTTAGTAGTCGATTGTAATAGACTCATTATTTCGCTGGCTTAATTTACTGGCTGGAAATATAAAATAAATATTAGATATTTAGTTCACGATTAAAAACAGAAACTGCAAAATCAGCAACGTATAGGCATACAGTGTGCAATAAAGGACTGAATAAGAGCTTGCACAGATACTAATCCAGACACGTTATTGCCATCCAGATCTGTCTGGCCAGCAATATAAACCAGATTTTGTAGTACTACTAGGTAGTAGGCAATCTGGCTGCAACTGCGAACCACAGTTTACTCATAAAATAACCCAACTAAACGGCCCAACAAAGCAAATAGAACCATTTTCCTATAGATAAACACAACTAATATTTTACGGCTGATTTTACACCTTTGTTTACGGTTATCGACATCGGTTAATGTATCGATATAATGCTTTGTCGATATTAATACCGGCCTATATCGATATTTATGTGCAACTTGATTTACGCCGTACAAAATAGAGTGGCGAATTATAATCGTATGTGAATATTTGTTATTCATGAATGTTTATTTTATTTTAAGCTAATGAGCTCACGAATGTTGGGCGGTTTTATTTATTGTTGGGTGATTTTCATAAGAATCTCGAGTATTCGTGGAATGTACTGAAATTGGACTGAATTGTAATGACTCGGATTTCGAAATGAGGGTAATAATATTGTAAGGTATTTTTATTTTTATCTGAGTTTTCCGTTTATTTGTTTAATTTATGTTGTTGGAATGATAATACCTAAATACTTAAAAAAACAGGTCTTTGGCGCTTATATTTAGCCCATTGTCAAACAGCGTTTTCTCCATAAAACTACGCGATCTATAAAAATATCTAACCCTTCAAAAACACTTAAAAAAAATGTGTAACACATACGATCTTAAAAAAAATACTGCGAAGATTTAAATACCACATAATAATGAAATACTGACAGAATTATTAATGTACAACTGACCCAAATTCAATGCACGCCAGTGTATGAACAAACGCACCCCTACTATAACAAGACTGAGTCTGACTTGCGTCCGTGGTCGGAGAGGCGGAAAATTAAAGCCGGGTCGCCACTGACCCGCATGCAACGACACGACTTTCTTGCATTGTAACCGGATTGATAGCGATTCCTTGCGGAATAATGTGATTCGTGCGATTCTCTCGCGGTAATCATGGTTTGGATTGTACTATGTATACTTGTGTTAACAGTCGCGTTATGAATTCTAACATCGAATCTTGTGTGCGGATTTTTTTTTTGGAAATGGAAAAATTTTTTTTTTACTTCCGAACTAAGTTTGGAATTCTTGTAATTCGATATACCTACCATAAAAATTGAAATTAATCCCATAATTATAGGCCGTCAATTAATAGGCCTGTTTCTTTCATTGTAAATATTATACAAATGAAAAGCTCATTAATTTTATGAAGATTAATAAAGACTAACTTAAGAAGAAAAGTTACAAGATTTTTTTAGCTTATATTCAAAATACTTAGAAGCTAAGCACAGACTTTGTATCAATAAGGCTTGAATACACTATTACAGCCTTCAATCTTCTACTAAGTCGACACAAATACATTGATTAATTAACATGCAGCTAAATAGATTACTCAAATTAGCATATCGCTTGGGTATTAAATAATGTGCGGAACTAAGTGCAATACTTTCTATTGGACTTCATTAACCCAGTTCTAGTTAAACTTTGTTTACGTTTACGTAGTGTGGAACGGTAACGTTTTGGGAAATTAGCCTAGCTGGCAGGTTAGCTGAAACTAAAGTACTCATTAGAAGAATATTTTTTATACGTCTTAGATATTAGAAAGTACCAAAGGTACGGAAATGTGCTTTAAAATAAATGTTAACTAGTTTTTTCTTTGTCACTAATAACTAAAATATTGTAGTATTTTTTGTGATTAATATGGAAGTTTGTAGGAAAATAATCTTACAGTAAATTGCAAGTCCAAGTGATCAACTCCATATAATTTTATTATTTATATTCTTTTCCTCGAAAAACCCCCCAGAAACTTATGAAAGTAAAAACCAAGCTAGTTCGTTATTAACCTAAAAGCCTTTGTCATAATTATTATTTTTATGCGATGGTAAAATGAAAAAAAAGTACAGCGACATCATGGAGTATTCATATGCAACGACGCGCGCAAAGCAGCCATTAAGTATGCATTAGACAATCTACAGGCGATTATACGATTATTGTCTTGTATTATATGTTGGAGCAATACACATTTTAACATGTGCTGGTTCTCATTCTTATTGCTACCTAATACGTAATTGCGAATGGAAAATTGTAGGAAATTGGTGTTCTATTTCACATTTGTACGACCGTATTGTGAGACTGTTCAAGAAGTGGGCGTGTCTTATAATATACCACTAGAATAGTTTGTAAATTTCTTAAGTGTTTGAAACGAAAAACTTAATTGACGAAGATGTTAATAAATAAAAGAGTAATATCTTAATTTATGAATAAGCCATTCATCTGTTTGGACAAAGCACATAATTTATCTAAAGTAAAGATGCTGTATGTATTCAACTTTAATTCTCAAAACAACCGAAGTCATAATATTTTATTAATAAAAAGCATCTGTATATACCTAAAGTATTCTCGCAAACACTTCACAAACAGACATACAAAAAGTTTTACATGCATATTAAATTTAATGGCAATGATAACGAGTTTCTTTCTCCATGTTGCCTTTAAGCTGGCTACAGACGGCGCAACGCTATGCAAAAACGCTACAGAACCGACAGTGAGGATTCTTTGTAACTACGCAGTGTTTGCACATTCTTGAGAGAGAACAAGTCGGAATGTTGCACGGATGTTGCGTAGTATGTAGCCAGCTTTAGACATTGATAGTTGTTCGTAACTTGAGTTGGTCCTCAGAGTAACGTTGTGTACCTGAAACAAATAGGAAATGGAACGTTAAAAATATTATAGCAGGGAATTGTTTATAGAATAACAAGAAAAACATTGAAGATAAGAATAGTATGTCGGAGAGGTGGTATGCCTGTCGTACCTGCATACTCTGCCACCACTGGGTTGCAGAGTCGACAAGTATTTGTATGAAATGCAATATTGATACTGTTTGGCCAAAGAATATTGGAAAAAGAGTTATAACTAAATCTAGAATGTAGTGACGACCAAAAATTTGCATTTGCATTTGAAGGTCGGAAAACTTCCCCACTTCACAACACCATAGGCTGTGTAATGAAAATTGCCTTTTTCTAGACTAAAAACCGAGAGTCGAAACACATAACATCGAAAAGGGAAGTCGGTTGAGGGCCCTAACTCCCATGAATCCATTGAAATGAATAAAAAATATCTCACACAAAGGGCGTACGGGTCAAAAGCGAGATACCTCGGAGTGTAATAAAGTCTCTCTTTTGCAGAGCGAACGTTTCAAATTAAAAAAAACCCGGCCAAGTGCGAGTTGGACTCCGCACGAAGGGTTCCGTACCATTAACTATGAAAAATTTACGTATCTATTACCTATCCTACAACTAGCCAAAATACAATCATTTTTTCGGCAACAAAAAATAACTTTGTTTTTCATACAAATATATGAATAACAGACTTATAATTTGCGGTTTCACACGTTTATTGTATTGGGTAGTCTTTGTTGTTATAGCGGCAACGGAAATACATAATTTGTGAAAATTTTAGCTTTCTAACTGTCACGGTTTATGATATACAGCCTGAAGACAGACACACAGCTGAGGCTTAGTAATAGCAGGAGATACAGCCTGAAGACAAAACGACAAACAGACAGCAGAGGCTCAGTAATAGGGTTCCGTTTTACCCTTTGAGTACGGAACCCTAAAAAGTAACGTGGCTTTCGTCAATTGCAAAGGAGAATGTTTTCCCGAGAACTTAACGTTTGATATGAATACGCTTCATAGAGCCCCACTCGATGTGCCGCGGTGAACTTTGAATAGAAAGTGAAAGCAAGTTTTTGTTGCTATCTGAAACATTATTGAAGAAAAAAATACCATACGAAAATATAAAATTTACATGTGAAGTTTGAAAAAGCTACACAATACCTTACTCGAGCCGAATATCAATTAACAAATGTGGCACAAGCGTGCAGACAAAAGCACCTTTTTTAATTCTATTTTACAAAATACAAAACACAAAAATCTTTTAACCCAAACGCGGATTCACCTAACGACCAGCTTACAAAAGTCGCCAACCCTTAAACTCTCAGATTAACTTAATTAAATGTAACTCCTTCTAAAAATATTACCAAAATAATTAGCTAAAAAGGTAAATCACAGTTAACTGCAGTTTTTTCAAAATGTCTTCGAGTTGCCGCGTTAAATACGAGTGAATTATGGTTGAATGCACGGCGAAACAAATAAGAGCAAAGTTGGGCACTGGACATTTTAAAATACAAGCGACGCCAGGAAATATGGGAGTGAAAAACTTTCAAGGATGTTCTTCAGCACTTTAAAATGTTCTAAAAGCAAACAAGTGTTTTCAGCTTTTCTTTTAAAATGATAGAGCATCATATTTTGCACCACTTTTTATATTGTCTTCAACATTTTTGTGGATACTCGTCGTCGTTACAAAATTAAAAATCCGATTTATAAATTAATAAAAAATACATTTATTTATTTAAAGACCTATAAATTGCAAGCAACAGTTGAATTTCCTTAATAGAATCCGTCTTGTTGGCAACTAATTACATTTCCGACACTCAAATTCTACAATAGTTCCAATTTCTCTGGAACACCAAAACCCGTGGGCCTTGAAACCGCCAATACAATATTAACAGGCCACCATCTGGCGAATGTTCCAAAAAGTCATTAACATCAAAACGCGAGTCTCGCCAAACGCCATCGGTTATCAAGCTCAAGTTGTTTGCGAAGTTTCCCTCCCTTTGACAGCGGCTTTTCGTCTTCAACCGGCAGATCTGATGTAATCCGACCTACATTTCTAAGTCCTGGCCTGAATTACTGTTATAATCGGATAGTTGATGACTAAGTTTCCATCGATACGTGGATACTGTTCCTAAATGAAGATCTTGCGAGTTCATAAATCGAAAGACTGGGGTCAGCGACTTTTACAACTTTAGCGGAAAAACAAATAAACATGTTCTTGGTGTTTTTTTCCTTTTGTTTACGTTCAGCTGACGTTGCGCTTTTGTTGTTCCCGCATTTGAAAATGAAACGAGAGACACTTTCAAGTTACTCGTGTATAACGAGATTTTGATAACAGAATTAGTCACCGAAGTTGGTTGATGAAATTAAGTTAAAGTCTGACTGTCTATCTTAAATTCTCATTCAGTTCAACTTGTTTTATTTAGTATGATTGATTTAACAACGATTTGTTTGCTAACACGTGTTAAAAATGAATATTAAAAGAAAAACACAAAGCTTTAACTTAATAAAGCCAAGGATCAAAATATTTTGCCTTATATTTTAAAATGGCGAGTAAAGTTAAAAGTTTTTCTCTTTAATATATTTTCCTCTTTTACAAGGTAGCCTGCATGTAACATAAACCTATTGAGCGACCGCAAAAGCAATTTATCCGAGCATTACTCCTCACAACAAGATCAAGTACCGGGGAACTTTATCAAAGATCTTTGTAAAGATTTCACCCTTAGTATTAAGTAGAACACCACAGCCTTCTTCAAACAGAAATAATGGGAAGAGATAACGACAGAGCTGGGCCATTACCCAATTGGGTAAACGGGGATTCCTTTCTTTTGTCCGAGTTTATCTCGTTCGCTGAAATATGATCTGCGGACGGAACTCTGATTGTCGCGAGACCATTCAATTTGGAGAAAAACTCTCTCGACCTTCATTAAATAAAGGATATCAATGTACCACGTCCACCCACTATTGTCGATGAAGCTCAACCGCCAGAACTTACATATGACTCCAATATATCGCCGATATGAGAACCGAAACTTGGTATACTCGATGACGTAAATAGAAAAATAAACTTATTACTTGGCCAAGACATTTATTGCCAACTTGTATCGCTGTGTGTTACAACTTTTACATAAACACCGCGCGTGGGACATGACGCGAACAAGATACCAACTTCTTTATTAAAATTTATGAGTTCTATCAGACACCAAAAGTTTTTCGAGCCTACTTGTATTATGTATAGAAAAGCGGTTAACGTTTTGTTTCTTACTTTTCTCTGCATAAATAATGTAGCGGTTTTTTTGTTTTACTCAACGTGAATGGAGGGTTTTTGTATACACTTTTTGCGGCGATTGAAATCCAGGTTTTTTACGCTCGCCTTTGTCCCATCTTGGAATAAGTACATGAAATAACGAATACTGTGGCACGTTTGTGTAGGCAAACATGTGGTTACCATTCACAATTAAATCCGAATTTTCACAATACCACTTTCACTGATAAAACAAACAAGATTGCAAGACAGCCTGCGCTTTCCAATTAACAATGTGTTTTACAATCCATTACACTCCACGATACAATAATCTACCAAATACCGAACAGCCCCTCCCCGCGTAGAACAACAGAGTCCATATTCCTGAGACAATAGCCATTCCAATAGAATAATACGAGTAATACTAATACAAGTGTCACTCGGATGCCTTCCCGCGGTAACGGGCATCCCAACATCAGTAAACCCGTGAAGGAAAGTAGAGGAATTCTTGGCGCTACTGAAGATAGAGGTGGGGTACGAATGAAATTCCAGTCCAAACTATGCGTAAATTGAGGCCTAATTGCAATTCCTATTGGGATCTAGGCCTCTATTGCAGCCTCGGTGAATAGAACCCATATAGAGCGGCTGCAAATATCGACGAAGATATTGGTTTTTGGCGCACTCTAATATGTATTCTGGCGCTTTCGTTATTGGCGTTTGGAGATCTTTAATCTTTATTTTTGTAGGATCAGTGTTGTTAAATTCGGATATTTTTCTTAAAAATATATGTATAAACTATTAAAAAATAGGTTATAAAGTTGTTTTGCAATATGAAACCATTCATAAAAACTTATTATAAAATTCATAAATTCAGACTTTGGTCTTAATTGGTTTCTATTCCATCACTCAAAAATGGAACACTGAACATCATAACCAGAAGTTGAACTTGCGATCCCGAGTCGAGCCTGGTCGAACCAGGCAGCATTTTCTTCAATATTTAATGATACAAAAATAGATAAGCAGTCGTATTTGTAGTGATAAAAAAGAACGGTTCACACTTCATTTGAAAGTAGGTCGGGACTGCGAAGCTCCAAGGCCCACCTTGATCCTCACCAAATGAATCTTTAATAAGGCTGCTTCACGCGAATATAGCCTTATATAACTTTTCATCTCCACTAATAATAAATTTATGATGCCTATATCCATATTTTTTAGGTTCTCCCAAAAAGGTCTTTGTGCATATTTCGCCTTTTCTTCGTTTCTCACTTTTACGATTATTTTAAACAGAATTTATTTTTGATCTTGCTCATACATTTTATATACTGATACGGTGTTGTGCAAAGGTTTTTCTACCAATACAATAGTATGCATACACAGTTGACAGATAAATAAATCGAAACTGTTTTTAATACTTTCGAACTGTAAAATTAAAAAAAACTACATACATACGTAGCTACATTTATTATTTCCAAAAGAAAAGAACGATCAAACGTATTTCAAAGAAAATATACCTTACCCATTAAACCTTCACATAGGCCCAAGTTCGCAAATAAATTTCGCTGTTCGACTTAACACAATGAATCCTGTAGTATACAAACATCGTGTATACCGGCTTTATATATTGGTTATGGGCAGGGCACATCGCCGGAAGGTGAGCGTTATAATTTTCAACATATCCGGCATTTACTACGATTAATGTGTTAGGAAATACGGTAAATATTAAACATGTAGTAACGAGAATAGGTGCTGTTACCTGTTACCTGGTTATATCTTTTATTGTATGTTGAATAAGTTTAGTGTTAGTTTCAAGCGTGTTACATTACCTAAGTAAGTTTTACGCCGCATTATGAGAGGATTTTTGGTATGAACTGTGCTGTGACAGCCAAAAGCAGATAACATTTGCATAAACATTTGTTAATCTCAATATTTTCACTATAATCTAAACCCTTCAACACCATAATTTTATTTAAAAAACACTTTTAAATTGCTATTAAAGAGTCCACGTAAATATTCTAACAACTTCTTAAGAACAAACACGGTAGTTCTACAGTCTGCGCCGTGCCTAACATCAAACAGGCCTAATTTCCAAGGCCAGCCGTCAAACGTCGACTAGTGAATCAATGATGGATAAAGCGAATGAAAGGAAATTGCCTACGGACATCGCGTGTGCGACTAATGAAAACAGTTCACTGTAAGAAACTCGCCTATTCTTGAAACACTCGATATTTTAAGACCTACCACCTAGTCGAGTGTACGATATCTTTAAAATTTTAAAGAACGTTAACATTGAAACTTTATTTATTCACCGAAAAAAATATTTTCAATATTTACATAATATGGTTTTACTGTACGTACATCTATACTAATATTTTATACTAATATTATAAATCTGAAGGGTTTGTTTGTTTGAACGCGAAAATCTCAGAAACTACTGGTCCGATTTGAATTATTATTTTAGTGTTAGATAGCCCATTTATCGAGGAAGGCTATAGGTTACTTTTTACCCGGATGCGCCGAGTAGTTCCCACGGGACGCGGATGAAATCGCTGGCAGAAGCTAGTTGTACATATTTACTATGTAATAATACATACATACATGTAAAATTAAAATATGACATCAAAAATTGAAGTAGGTTTTATGAACTATATTTTAAAATGTATCCATGCATTTGGAATAGAAGCTATTACAATAATTTATATAATCATGTTTTGATGGGATTGTCAGTATAATAATTACCAAGAATTTATACAAGCTCAAAATTAGCAAAGCTGATAGTATGATTTGAAAATTGTTTGTTTCCCAGAATTGCTATTTGCTCAACAGCGAGCAATGACTAAAACACATATTAATTATATCATATAGAATTAGAATTTATGTTAATTAGTTAGTGGTAAACAATTTGACAGAGCCATGAAGGAAATTAACATGAATACGGTACCTTTTAATGATTTTTAAATTTATTTTAAAATTGATGATCAGAAATTAACCTGATCTCACTTCGGTCCTCCCATCGGGCTATTAGAGTGAGGGAATAGAGAGTGCACCTGTATCAGCGCAAATGCTTGAGCACTATAATATGTCCTGCGCAGCTGGCTGATCTCCTTATATGAGAACAGCCGCCGTGGCCGACATAGACAATTAAAGTAAAGTTAAATACATGCATACTTAAAAATTGATGAGCATATGAAGAGCTGAGATGTTCTACTCTCCATGTGCTTAAGCTGGTGAAGACGGGCAACGGCTAAGACAAAAAGATAACACAAGAACGACAGTGAGAGATTATTTAGATAACTACGCAGTGTTTGCATCATTCTGAGAGAAGAAGAAGTCGGAATTTGCACGGATGTTGCGTAGTAGTGTAAGCCAGCTTAGCCCATTGATAGTTGTTCGTAACTTGAGTGGGTTCCAGAGTAACGTTGTGTATAAACAATAGGGTAAATCGGAACGATAAAAGTTTCCAAATATTATAAGCAGACTATGTTTATTGATAATACACAAGAAAACATTGAAGTAAATAGTACTGTCGGAGATGGGTATGCCTGTCGTACTGCATACTCTGCAGACTGGTGCAGAGTCGACAAGTCTTTGTATGTATCTATGATTATCAGGATGGGCAAAGAAATATTGGAAAAAAGTATAATGAGATAATATAGAATGTAGGTCGATCGACCAATATTAGCGCGTTTGAATTTGAAGAAAACTTCTCATTCAGAACATAGGCTGTGGTAATGAATGCTTTCTAGACTAAACCGGAGAGGACACTAAAATCGAAAAGGGAAGTCGGTTGAGGGCCTAATCCATGAATCATTGAATGAATATAAAAGATATCTACACAAAGGGCGTAGGGTCAAAGCGAGATACTCGGGTGGAATATATAGTTCTATTTGGCAGAGGAACTGTTCCAAATAAAAAAACGGCAGTGCGAGTTGGCTCCCGCATGAAAAGGGTTCGTACCATTAACTATGACAATTACGGTATCTATTATGTTATCCTCACTAGCCGAATACAATACATTTTTTCGCAATAAAGAACTAATTGATTATATTCATAGGAAAATATGTACTGAATTTATATACAGCGACTTTACTACTCTGCGTTTTAACAACGTTTATGTATTGGTATCTTGTTGTTATAGCGCAACGAAATAATAATTTGTGAAATTTTAGCTTTAACTGTCAGGTTTTATGATATATAAGCAGCTCTGAATCGATCAGTAACTATGCAGCTGAGGACTTATTAATATGCTAAGGCAGAATAACCGAGGCCTGAGATAATTTGGAAAAGAGACAGGAGAGGCTCAGTAACTAAGGTTCGTTTTACTTTTAAGTACGGCCTAAAAAGTAGTGGATTATTAGTCAATTGCAAGGAGAATGTTCCGAGAACTTAACGTTTGATATGAATACGCTTCATAGAGCACTCGATTGCGCGGTGAACTTTGAATAAAAGTGAAAGCAAGTTTTTGTTGCTATCTGAACATATTGAAGAAAAAAATACATAGAAATATAAATTCTAATGTGAACGTTGAAAAAGCTACAACAATACTTACTCAGCGATATGCAATTAACATATGTGGACAAGCGTCCGAAAAGCACGATTTTTTAATTCTTTTTACAAATAAAAAAAAAAATTTTTAACAAAGCGGATCACCTAACGACCAGCTTACAAAAAGTGCACCCCTTAACCTAGATTACTTATTAAATGTAAGCCCTTATAAAAATATTACAGAATAATTAGCTCAAAAGGGTAAATAGCAGTTATGCAGTTTTTTCAAAAATGTTTCTTCGAGTTGCTGTTAAATACGAGTGAATTATGGTTGAATGAGGCGAAACGAAATAGGAGCAAAGTTGGGCGCTGGACTTATGAAAATACAAGCGACGGCAGGATGGATGAAAATTTCAAGGATGTTCTTGCAGCAACTTTAAAATGTTCTAAAAACAAAAAGTGTTTCAGCTTTTATTTAAAATAGATAGACATATATTTTGACACTTTTATATTGTCTTCAACATTTATGTGGATTCGTCGTCGTTACAAATTAAATCCGATTTATAAATTAATAAAAAATACTTTTATTTTTAAGGATCTAATTGCAAGCAAGAGTTGATTTCCTAATAGATATCCGTCTGTTGGCAACTAATTACATTTCGCGAACTCACTTCTACAATAGTTCCATTTCTCTGGAACACAACCGGGGCCTTGAAACCGCAATACATAATTACGGCACCATCTGGGAAATGTCAAAAGTCTTACATCAAAACGCGAGCTCGCCAAACGCATCGGTATCAGCTCAAAGTTAGGTTTGCGAAGTTCCCCTCCCTTTGACGCGGCTTTTCGTCTCAACCGCAGATACTGATGTAATCCGACTACATTTTCTAAGTCCTTGGACTGAGTTACTGTTATAATCGGATAGTTGATGACTAAGTTTCATCGATACGTGGATCTGTTCTAAATGAAGATCTTGGGGTTCATAAATCGAAGACTGGGGTCAGGACATTTACAACTTTAGCGGGAAAAAAAATAAACTGTTTTGGTGTTTTTTCTTTTGTTTACGTTCAGGCTGACGTTGCGCTTTGGTTGTTCCGATTTGAAATGACAACAGAGCACTTTCACGTTACTACGTGTTAAGAGATTTTGATAACAGAATTAGTCACCGATGGTGATGAATTAAGTTAAAGTCTGACTGTCGGAGGACTAAATTCTCATTCAGTCAACTTGTTTGTTTTTTTTAAAAAATTTTAGTTGATTGATTTTAACAACGATTGTTTCTAACCGTGTTAAAAATGATATTAAAGAAAAACCAAAGCTTTACTTAATAAAGCCAAGATCAAATATGTTTTGCTTATATTGTTAAATGGGAGTAAAGTTAAAAGTTTCTCTTAATATATTTTATATTTTAGCAAGTAGCCTGCATGTACATAAACCTATTGAGCGACGAAAAGAATTTATTCCGAGATTACTCTCAACAAGATAAGTACGGGAACTTTATCAAAGATCTTTGTAAAGATTTCACCCTTAGTATTAAGTCGACACACTAGCTCTCAAACAGAAATAATGGGAAGAGATACGACAGCGTGGGCATTCGCATTGGTAAACGGGGATTCCTTTCTTGTCGCGAGTTTATCTGTTCGGCTGAAATATGATTGCGGACGAACTCTGATTGTCGCGAGACATTCATTTGGAGAAAACTCCCTCGACCTCATTAAATAAAGGAATATAATGTACCACGTCACCCACTATTGTCGAGATCCCCCCGCTCAACCGCGCCCAGAACTTACATAATGACTCCAATATATCGCCGATATGAGAACCGAAATCTTGGTATAATCTCGATGAATCGTAAATAAGAAAATAACCTTATTATTGGCCAAGACATTTATTGCCAATTATCGCTGTGTGTACAATTAATAAACACCGGCGTGGAATGAGCGAACAAGATACCAATTCTTTTATTAAAATTATAGAGTTCTATCATAAGACCCAAAGTTTTGAGGCTACTTGTATATGTATAGAAAAGCGGTAACGTTTGTTTCTTATACTTTTCTCTGCATCATTGTAGCGGTTTTTTGTTTTTAGGGTCAAACGTGAATGGGGGTTTTTGTATAGCCTTTTTGACGGCGATTGAAATCCAGGTTTTTTAACGTCGCTTGTCCCATCTTGGAATAAGTACAATGAAATAAACGGATACTTGTGGCATCGTTTGTAGGCAGTGTGGTTATCAGATACACAATTAAATACGCGAATTTTTCACAAATACACTTTCACTGATAAAAAAACAAGATATGGCAAGCAGCCTGCGATTTCCATTAACAATGTGTTTTACATCCATACCTCACGATCCAATAATCTACCAAATACGAAGCAGCCTCCGCGTAGATACACAGAGTCGCATATTCTGAGACAATAGCATTCAATAGAATAAATACGAGTAATTATCTAATACAAGTGTCAATCGATGCTTCGGGTAACGGCATCCCAACATCAGTAACCGTGAAGGAAAGTAGAGGATTCTTGGCGTACTGAGATGAGGTGGGTAGAATGAAATTCCAGTCAAACCTAGTGCGTAAGATTGAGGCTAATTGCAATTCTCTTGCGCGCATTAGCTCTTTGCAGCTCGGTGAATACGAACCATAATAAGAGCGGCTGCATATCGCGAAGATATTGGTTTTTGGCGACTCTAATGTATTGGCGCTTTCGTTATTGAGTTTGGAGATTCTTTAATTTTATTTTGTAGGATGTGTTTGTTAAATTCGATATTTTCTTAAAAATATCTGTTAACTATTAAACAAATAGGTTATAAAGTTGTTTTGCATATGAAACCATCAATAAAATTATTATAAATTCATAAATTCAGACTTTGGTCTTAATTGTTCTATCCATCCTCAAAATGGAACACTGAACATCATAACCAGATAGTTGAACTGCGATCGAGTCGAGCTGGTCGAACCAGGAGCATTTTCTTTCAATATTTAATGATAAAAGAATAGATAAGCAGTCGTATTGTTAAGTGATAAAGAAGAAGGTTACCTTATTTGAAGTAGTCGGGACTGCGAAGCCAAGGCCACTTGATCCTCACAAATGAAAGTCTTTAATTAGGCTGCTTCAGGCGAAATATAGCGCTTATATTAGATTTTCATATGCACTATAATAAATTTATGATGCTATACCATATTTTTAGGTCTCCCAAATAAGGCTTGTGCATATTTCGACCTTTCTTCGTTTCTCACTTACGATTATTTAAACAGAAATTATTTTTGATCTTGCTCATACATTTTATATCTGATACGGTGTTGTGCAAAAGGTTTTACATACATAGTATGATACACAGTTGACAGAATAAATAATGAAACTGTTTTTTAATACTTGAATGTAAAATTAAAAAACTACATACTAGTAGCTACAATTTATTATTTCAACAGAAAGACGATCAAACGTATTTCAAAGAAAATATACTACTACATTAACGTTCATCATAGGCCAGTTCGAAATCAATTCAGTGTGTCGACTTAAACAATGAATCTGTAGTAATACAAAATGTGTATTACGCGGCTTATATATTTGGTTATGGCAGGGCATCCTACATGTTTGCTGACCAATCATAAAACGATTTGTACGGTTGAAAAGAGTTCAGATGTTTTTCCTATACCAAGCGAGTCAGAGCAAATAAGACACATATGAAGCCAATACAACCTGTGCAAGTAAGAATATAATGGAGAGGATAATCGCCGAAGTGAGCGTTAATAATTTTCAACTATCCGCATTTACTAGATAAGTGTTAGGAATACGTAACTATGCAAAAACATGTAGTAACGAGAATAGGTGCTGTTACTGTTACCTGTTATATCTTTATTGTAGTTGAATAAGTTTAGTGTTATGATAAGCGTGTTACATCTAGTAAGATTTTACCGTCGCATTATGAGAAGGATTTTTGGTATGAAACTGTGCTGTGGAAGCAAAGAGATAACATTGCATGAAAAATAACATTATGTTAACTCAATATTATTCACTATAATCTAAACCTTCAACACCATATTTTTATTTAAAAATCACTTTTAAATGCTATTGAATAGGAGTCACGTAAATATTCTAAAAACTTCTTAAGAACAAACACGGTAGTTCTACAGTCGCGCGGCCTACTCAAACTAGGCCTAATTTTCCAGAGGCAGCCGTAAAACGTCGACTAGTGAATCATGATGGATATAAGCGAATGAAAGGAAATTGCTAGACATCGCGTGGTGCGACTAATGAAACGTTACTGTAAGAAACTCGCCTTTCTTGTAAACATCGATATTTTAAGACTACCATAGTCGAGTGTCGATATCTTTAAATTTTAAGAACGTTAACATTGAAATTTATTTATCACGAAAAAAATTATTTTCTAATATTTTACATATAATCTGGTTTTTAGCTGTACGTACATCTATATAATATTCTTATACTAATATTCTAAAT
>NWSH02000210.1:5119394-5156314 GCA_002382865.2 Heliothis virescens
CATCGGCTAGACGAATTTAACTGGTGATAAAAATGTTTTTCGCTCGATATGGTGGTCGTTCTGAAGGGTTTGTTTGTTTGAACGCGAAAATCTCAGAAACTACTGGTCCGATTTGAATTATTATTTTAGTGTTAGATAGCCCATTTATCGAGGAAGGCTATAGGTTACTTTTTACCCGGATGCGCCGAGTAGTTCCCACGGGACGCGGATGAAATCGCTGGCAGAAGCTAGTTGTACATATTTACTATGTAATAATACATACATACATGTAAAATTAAAATATGACATCAAAAATTGAAGTAGGTTTTATGAACTATATTTTAAAATGTATCCATGCATTTGGAATAGAAGCTATTACAATAATTTATATAATCATGTTTTGATGGGATTGTCAGTATAATAATTACCAAGAATTTATACAAGCTCAAAATTAGCAAAGCTGATAGTATGATTTGAAAATTGTTTGTTTCCCAGAATTGCTATTTGCTCAACAGCGAGCAATGACTAAAACACATATTAATTATATCATATAGAATTAGAATTTATGTTAATTAGTTAGTGGTAAACAATTTGACAGAGCCATGAAGGAAATTAACATGAATACGGTACCTTTTAATGATTTTTAAATTTATTTTAAAATTGATGATCAGAAATTAACCTGATCTCACTTCGGTCCTCCCATCGGGCTATTAGAGTGAGGGAATAGAGAGTGCACCTGTATCAGCGCAAATGCTTGAGCACTATAATATGTCCTGCGCAGCTGGCTGATCTCCTTATATGAGAACAACCGCCGTGGCCGACCATCGGCCTTAGACGAATTTAACTGGTGATAAAAAATGTTTTTCGCTCGATATTCTCGATTCTAGGAATAGTTCCCTATTGCCGTGTGCACAAACACTAAGTGGAGCAAAGGCGATTAAACAAAGGCGAAGTTTAATTATTGATCAAAGCTATTCAGCAAACAGAATGCATTAAAGTAAACAGCTTTATTTAAATGAAAGACTCAATAACATCTTTCTAGTATATCCGCGTGTATAATTAACTGAAAATAATAAATTAATTAATTTCATAATAACTGAGAGTTATTAAATACACGATTAGTTATTGTTCAAATTTTTATTATATTCTTGGATCTAATTTCTTCTTGCAGTCGCTTACGATTTTGATTTACTAAATTATCTTCTTAAGTTACTTATCAGCTACCTATATTTCCATTGATACACTATCAATTTTCATAATGCTGTAACTTATATTATCACAATACCACAGTAACTTACGTTTACAAGACACTAGTTACAAACATTTGAATATTTCACAACTACCGTTGAACAAACAGAATCAAAAATTTAATCTAATTCGCCTTCGGGAATCATTAGCTATGCAGCCATTACGATCCGCGCTAAGGGGCCAGGCAGTACCTACAGATTAATGTTTGAATATTTAAAGAAAAAAAGTAAAAGAACGAGGTGCGTTTTTTACTGTTATGGCAGAATAAAACCTCATTTTCATTGTTTATTGTTTTACAGTACTATTGTTGCGTTTTAAAGGTGCACTTGGGGGTTTTTAAGTAGTTTTTTTTCGGCCGTTCTGGGTGAAATGCTTTTGTTTCTAATATTTGTTATGGTGGTATGCGCATTGGGTATCGTGCAGATGGTATGTGTTTAGGTCAAGTTCTTTTTGTTTAAAAATATGTATGTTTACATAAATTCCCCAAAAACATCAGCTTCCTACATTTGCCAAAAAATATTTTGACATTCAAAGCGTATTTTGAAAACATACATAAAGTACGCACAATTTAATCAAGAAAACAGTACTCTTGACGGCACAAAGACGCTAAAGAATTTAAATACTTTATGTATTTCATCGTATCAGCGACTTCGTTCATATTTATGTTTGCCGGTACATTTCAGACTTAATTCGGGCCGAAAAGTACAGTTTACATACTCTCACGCCTTGGTGAGTTCACAAGAGAGGTAAAATTTTATTAAGTGCTCCAAGTAAGTAAATGTAGCCACATAAATATACATTTTAATAGGAACGCGAAACGCGTTTAGCATATTAAGTTTCAAGGAAAAAGATTTAAAGGAACATTAAGCAATGTGTTACAGAATTTAAAGCGAATAATCAAATGGGAGTGTGAAACAAAATTTCATTTAAATCATTATAATCTGACCAATTATGGAGTTTCGTCTAGTGTTACTTGACCTCTGAAGTGGTTTAGCTTGTATGGCATATGAGGGCTAGTTCGAGTGGTCGCAGCTAATTACACTATTTCGCTAACATCGTCGGTGTTGAATTATTAGCTCGAAATGTCACAAGTAGTGATATATGGGAGGGTGCGGGCCCTGAGATTACTTCGTGTTGTTTGTAAGCCGACCGCGAGACTGTCCTGTAACATATAACATTAAAATGAAACTTCTCATGTTGGTATTACGTGTTTGATAATAAATTGGAGAAGTCAAAGAGCTAAATAGAGTTCGTAAATAGTTAATACGCTTTAATTTGTGGTTTTAGCTTCGACTTTTGAATCTCGGAGTTTAAGTACTTATAGATTTTAACTAGATTGGGTCGCGTTGATGTCATCAGGTTGTTAATCTCTTTCATATTCAACGGGAATATAATTGGGTTATATATTAGGCATTATTAAGCAACAGCCAAATTAACGTTCCCGGGAGGCTTAGTTGATTTTCAGGCGTAATGTAATTGTTCACTATTTCACAACTAGTGCCGAAACCCAGGCGAACCTTCGTAGATTTTCTTATTTTTTCTTCAAAGGAATTTGTCTTTTCATATAAAGATGATGATTGATTGATTCATTGATAGTCATATCTAAAATGAAGAAGCTAGTACTGCACTAAGTTTATTCCATTTATGTCATAATCTGAAATCTTAGAAATCTCAGTGCTATGCACAGATTACCATTGCAATGCGGATGTCTGATCCAAACCACTTTTACTTGCAATTTGCTTACTGGCACTGCCTTATAGGTAAAGCAGGTTCACAGCTGTTTCTACAAGAGTCTGGAAAGATGGCTACATACGTATTTATGGACTTAACGGACAATGTGGTTGACCACATTTTAATGCCCAAGTTTTGCTACAGAGTAAAATCACCAGGAAAAATGTGTACTTTAATAACATTTTGAGCACTAGGTAAAATTATTTCGTAGATTTTCAATTCCATTATAGGTAAAGACGAGTACATCAAGTTACCACAATCTGTCAAATTTCTGCAACAGATTTTCAACCTTATCTCAATAGTGGTAGGTTAATATTTGATTGGTAAAATTTTACAGATTCGGGTACCGTGACCTACTGTTGTCTGTACTTGATTGATTGAAAAAAAATATCGCGGACACAGTTGCAGTCTCTTACTCTCATAGTCCAATGGAACGGCAATTCGATACAAGCAGAGAGAGATCAAGCGCAGGAGCGATATTTACGTGTTCTCCGAAGCACGGGTCCCACTAATGTCCAGAGCTTCTTTATACAAAGCTACCAGTACTTAGCAACCACAATATATAAACAATACCACTCATCACCTTCAAGGCATTAAACTCGTCCTTCGCCGAACATCTCACTGTCTCTGGCGTTCTTTCACAGCTCATCAAGCATTCCTACTACATGTTTATACAGTATACACATACAAAATGAAGTGAACCGTTTATAATCGCGAAGTCTCGCCAGTGACACCCGTCTGTTAAGCCGATGGTAATTAATTACACTTGCCAGCGACATACACTCCCTGAGACCATAAATTGATGCGAATCGGGAACAGATTGAAGATACTTCTTGAACAGTGACTGATTGTGATGAAATGGTATAAGAAAGTCTGTGACAAAGCCTTTGTATATCATTTGATATATAATTGGAGCTTGTGGCTAAGTAGTCGCCGCACGCGTGATGCTCGGCGCGGTCGGTCCGTGGGTGATAATCTTGATATAACAAGACTCTCCGTGTTTCTCGACTGTCATTTGAAGATCTTTAGCTTACTTTGTTATGCGTACTATAGAAACCATTCCTTGATATTAATTGGTTAATTAATTTTATTATGAAGCCATGTACAGTAACTTTTTATGGCCAAGTAACCTAATGAAGAATGCGTGTTGCATGGAAACCAGCACCACAAAAGGCGGTCACAGTATGGGAACTACATAACGGTAGCCGATGCACCATTGTCTCCGCTTCCATATTAATCCATCCGTCTTCTATACAAAGTTAGTATCAAACGCGTCGGTAAATTACAAACACTCGATATTAGTATTCAAGTAACGACTGGTTGCCTAGCAACGGGTAACTTTGCACGTGATAAATTACGCGTGAGGCATACTTGCGGCGGCTCAAAGCTAAGTATCGACTTGTACGTAAGGATTATACTAAAGCTAGTAGATGTACCGTCAATCAGGTTTGCTACAATGACTTGATTTTTATTTAGCGTCTACCATAAAATTTAAAGCCAATTTTAGACCGTTTAACGGAAAAAAAATTAAGTGATAAGCCATCTGAGAGCCATGTTTCAGACCCCATGTTTTTGATAGCAATTTTTAAACAAACGTGTAACTGTTGATCTCCACAGAGTTATATAATCACTTATGCAAAACACTGTTAACTTAAGTGTAAGTGTGTGTATTTGTGTGTGTGTAAAATTCTCAGAAATATTGGACTTATTTACAAACACACGAAAATTTCGATCACACATAATTTGACAAGTACATACATTATAAATTATAGCCACGTCCTTTTCAGTAATTGAATTATAATAAAACGGAAATAAGAGATCGGTCAAACAGATTACGGTCCACCCGAATTGAATACCTGACAATGTCAGTTACAGTCAAAAAGTACTCCCAATGTCACATTGCCTGATGAAAAGAGATGAAAAGTAATGAAAACGTGATATTTATAGGCTTAAAAGGTTTAATTTATTTAAGGCCAGTGACCGAACAACATTTTGCACACATGAATAATAAAGGTTCACTTAGAATTTGCTGCGTAGAAGTTCTTTTTGTGAGCTAATATTTTGCGCACTAATTTGTTTGGTGAGCGTGAGAAATGAAGCATTATAATGAAAAAGAGGTCGATTGATAACTGCTTTATTTCATATACCTCAATAACTATACAATGCTATTAAAATTGGGAATCTTCATCTATGTAGATGACGAAGGAGCTCTTTTTCGGTGAACCTCTCAATAAATTAAAATATCTGAGCATTATGTACTGAAAATCTTATTCAAAAAACTTGTCTGCATGTGATTTAAGTTTTCTTAAGCACCTTAAAAGACACGTTCAAAATTTTAGATGCAAAAATGTTTTTTCTTTTACTCTAAAAGCTCCCAGTTAAGCTTAGTATTTACGTCGATGTCAAGGCATTAAAAATAATTTACCTAAGTACTAAGTAGACAAAAAGCCACCTCTTAGAAAAACAAGGCAACCGCGCTTGATATAATTTTTTTTAAATATTTTTCAAAATACAAAAAGTGTGCTTCAAATATTTAAAAAATATACGTGAAATGATCCAGGAAAGTTAATTTTACTGTCCATTAATTACAGAGACATTATTTACTTTTGTTTGAAACCTTTTTTTATGGCAGCCTCTTCAAACAGTCACTGAGGACTGTTAATTTATTTTATGTACTCAGGTATTTTGAAAATATTCAACGGCTAGGTATATTTTTGCAAATATTTTTAGGGCATATTGTATAGATTTTTTTATTTGTGAAGTTTTTGCTTGACACAGTGTGTAACTATAATATTTGACCTTATCTAAAAGTTAATAAGAACAAATCAGAAAATTACAACGATATTGTATAGAAATAATCTGATAACGAGAATTTATATAAATAGGCGCTTTTTGACTAGAGCAGAAAACCCAACCCAGTAAAACCCATCCATTAATTACGAAATATTTCTCGTCCTACCCACAGTCCTTGGTACACCAGAAACAAATAGGAATCTTTACAAATATATAAACTCAGAAAATACACAATTTTAATTCAGAAAACTGACTCCAGATGGCGCTTTGCGTTAATATAAAATTAATTGCGTCAACGAAGCAGAATCAGGGATTCCGAGCTAAAGTGGCATTTTTAATGTGCTTCCTTTGCCTGCTTTCGCTTTACAGAATATTTAAAAAAATAATATCATTCCATAATCGAATTTTGCTTGTTCATTTTCCCGCTTTTGTTGTTGTCTGCATTTATATTAAGAAAAACATTATAATTGTTCATAATTTCATAGTTTTAAAACATTTAAAAAAGTTTTAAATATAAAACTTTCAATTTAACTAAGAATAAATATGTGAATACATTTAAATAGTCCTCGGAACATTTAAAATCGCTTAAAAAGGAAACAATTGTGGTGATCGCATGAACAGAAAACATTCGCGGAACATATTTATTGTCACGTTAAAAATATCGATGCTGTTTTATTCCACTTTAAAGTGGAATTTTAATATTACTAGCAACACAATGGGAGCTTTTCCAATAGGATTTTCCATATGACACGGGAAATGAAGACTTTTCCGTTGTTAAATATATATCTATAAATGGATGGGTGTTTGTTTGTACAGTGCGAGCTATGTTTAGAATTTATCGTTTTATAAACTTTATTAAGGTACATGACTTTTTAGTATGTTCTTATACATATAAAAACTGTGCATAATATTGACAATTGCATATGATTGATTGATTTTTACATTGATTTGGGGGCACGGCAGTGCCCCCGCCAAGTCGAGCGCAAAGCATTTTGTTTAGTGTTTTTAGCTCTTAAATGTTCGTTGTCTATGCGACTTTAATGGAAAAGTGACATATATTCCCCAACAACAGCAATCTAAAACATACCACTTCTTAGCAGTGGGGTAAAAAGAAACTAGACATCGTATATCAATCATTTAGCGTAACTGTCTTAGCTAGAACATCAAACAAGTACAATCCACACATACTAATTACTCGAACAATTAAAATGACCTCGTTTTTCCAGAACTTCACAAAGAACTCGATACCGATGGGAACTCAGATAAAATTCTTAGACAAAGCAATTATACCTACTATAATATATACATACTATACACTGGATTCCCGAACCGAGTCTTTGATTAACTTTAATTTGTTACAGTCGAAGGCACTGTCAGTACAAAGACGATGCAATCAGATTTGCTAATTCCAAATGATAGTCTTAATATGAGACGGGATCTTGGTTAAATAAACCGGGTTTTACATTTAAACTGTGAAGGTAAACTGAGTTTTGGCAGGTACACCCAGTAGATTACATCAGATCAATCTTTCCTAACATTATTAAATGGTAATTCTGTCTGTGTTACACAATTACGATGATCACAGTTTAACCGATTGAATTGAAAGTCGGACATTGGCTGCTTTTTGTCCGGGTGACAGGAGAAGTTCGCCATGACGCGACGAAAACCGCGGGTTCAAGCGAGTTTCTCCGAGAGGTAACTATTGACCATTATGACTTTAGCCTTAAATACTAGGGTTTCTTGGGCATAATCGGACGTAGACACAAATATATTTTATGTTTTGAATCCAAAAAAAATAAGCAACATTAATATCATGTAAATGTACCTGGTACTCAAGTTCGCCAAAAATTGCTCAAATTATGTATAATTTAGTGTCAGAACAAGATGTTCTAGTTATACCAAGTAAGCCGAGCACAGGCCTTCTTAAGTACCAATATGATGTCAAGAGTGCTTGACACGTATAGAAATAAATTGTCAAGTTTAATATCCGCTAGAGGTCGTTAGCTGCGGGCTGTAACCCGATTCCTTCACTGAGTTTCATAACAAAACAGCTGATGTATTTTATTTATTTTTATTCTGTTTATTATATGTGTTTGTGTGTAATAATTATTTTAGTGGCAATAGTCGGTTGGTAAAGGTGAACAGCAAGAATAAAAAAATATACTTTTTAAAAATATTATATGAATATTTACTAATTGAAAAGAAGACATAACCTCTCTTGGTTTCATTTGAATGTGGAATCTTCAAATATTACAAAATAGTGACTAATACAAAATAATTTTGAAATAAAAATAAACAGCTCTCGCCATTCCCAACACCAGTCTGCGCATCAGAAGAAATTCTTCCCATATTTTTTGGTTTGAAATCGTTGCCCTGCATTCCTGTGTTCTTAGACGAGCAATGGGGAAGAGATCTCCAAAGGATTTGAGAGATTAAGCACGTCGAATGCATCTGTACACAGATATTTCCACTCAAGATCTTTTCACGGCAAAAAAGTAGGTTGCATTCCTCGGAACTTTTTTGTTCAGACTCTGTGAACAACAACTTGACTTAATGCAGACGTTTATTAAGAAAATAGATTTATGAAATGGAGTTAATTCCATTTAAAAGTTTATAAGCCAGTGATCAACATAGATTCGTTAACGAAAATATCTGTGAGTATGAACACGAACTTGAGTTACCCTCTTTGATCTCAAGATCTGACTAAGACAGTTATGATCTCAAGCAAATCGAAACTAACTCAAACCAAAATGCACAATTACTACTCAAGCGCTAACTGCACAGCAAAACATTATTCATCTCGCCGCAATTTGTGAACGAGGATGGTTAAAATTCAAAGTCAAAACGCCACAAACAATACCGCCAAAAGCGTAAAACCAACCGCGACTTTTCAAAGGAGCCAGCGAACCATGCGAATTTACGAGAAACTCCAGGACAAAACCAGCTATGTCCTGGAGAGACAAATTCCCGCTTACACGCCGAATAATAACTGCCGACGACAATTCATGAAATTGCAGCGAATTTTGTACCAATTGTACACGCCGAAGAATGTTGGATGTCCCATTATGATTCTGTTAGTAATGGCTCGCCGCCCGAACACCCTTTATCAGAGAATTTGAAGTTAGAAATGTATACAATTAAGATTAATGTGTCCTAACACGTATAATAGCGTCAAAAACATTAGCCGTGAACAAACATGTTGTAAGCGAGTTCTAATCTACGCGAGGCAGGCGTGTTGTGTTAGGCAACGTCGCCGAGATAGTGCCCAGTCCCGTATTAAAATTAAATTTCGCGCAGCTTGCGAGGGTCAGCACTTGTTCATTATTGAAGACAAAATGAAAGGCAGCTCGACCTCCATTGAGGATCCCGGTTTAGTTCGTTCATATTATTGCTCATAAAATTTTGTTTATTAATTTAGTTTCAACTCCCATGATGCATTATGCGCGGATAGTTGAAATTCGCTTGTGAAGTGAGCCAAATTATATTGGAACAGTGTAAAGAGAAGGAAAGCAGCAAACGTCATTAGTTGTTAATTTCATTGTATAGTTACAGCTGACAGTTCTGACGCTCTTCCAACAAAGGGTGATAAATTGTGTATGCTGTAAGTAGATGGCTTTGTTTCGACGTGCCAGTGAGGGTCTGTAAAAGGAGCAGGCTTACTCTTATCGCTTTTAATTTGAAACGATGCCAAAAAAATAAGGAGGTCCTGGAAGCGCGGAGCAACGCGACCGTGTGCGATTACTTAACTTTAGTGCGGCTGCGGACCGAATTACATGGAATGGCGCCCAACGTGGGACTCGGTATAAGCAAATTGCGAGAGAACGAAACGCCTTGAAATTGCAAATTCAAGCGGCTCCGGCGCGTTTTGTTCGAGTCGGTTCCCGCAATTCGCGCACCTCCACAGTTCCTTACATTATTTAACGAAGTAGCCGCGGAAGGAGATTTCGCTGTGCGAGTTTTTGAACGACTCCAGAAAATTCATTTGTAATTCATACAAAATTCTTTACACTTCGTTCCTTTACTTTATAACGCTTTTATATTTCATTTTTCCCCTGTCATCCAGTTATTAAGTACGTGCGTCGGTGAATCGTCACTCATTGTCTATATAGTCATCCAATTAAATTTAACAAAGCACAATCTCGGCGCTAATTTCCCGTACTGAGAAAAATGTTTGTTTCAATTATTTTTGCTCTCGCATCTCGTTGAAAAAGATTGCACAAATAAATGTACGAATTAAGCACAAACGAGGCACCATTTTCCCAGTAATTTCATCGGACTTTTAGTAAAAGGAAGTCAGGCCCATATTCGATATTTCGGCTGGAGAAATAAATGTTCTTCTATAATTTTAACAAATTTCCTGCCCGATGCGGCATTATGTTTCGCGACAGAGCAATCTGGGTCGTGATTACGGAGAGAAAAAACGCTAAGAGGCTCCCTTCTGCGACGTTACATCTTAATGTGGCCACAATATACATAATGGCAAGATATTTAGACCACGAGTGTTCTTGACGGCTATACATCAAACGAAGACATTACCACAAAACGCCGGTTAGATACCGACAGCATAAAATATTCCAAACGCAATGATATATTTGAGGGATATGGAAATAGGCGACGGCGGGGAGTCGGAATATGTATGCGGGTGTCCGTGACAAGAACAAAAGATTTTCAGATAACAACCGTCCCGATCTTTGGGGCGTGAAAGACGAGGAATCCCGGATTAAAGGCATTTCAAACGTTAAAGTAAGCTCGATGGGTTTATATACTACCTAAAGCTTCAAATATTTCTATAAGTACCTATAGTGTCATCGATGTTCAATAAAGATTACACTGGCTCTTGCGGTTATACATGTCACCATTAATATATAAACTTGTCATTATCATTTAATAAACAAACATTATAATTATATTTTAATGATTATGTTTGTTCGAGACATACAAAATAATAATGTCACATCATAAAATCAACATGTTCTCTTGTTAGTGACAGTACTGTTTTTGCTGACACTCCACATTGACCCGAATTTCCGACGGCATGCAAACCACTTTTTCCGCTTTTCATATAAAACAATAATACTCCTCTCAATATTAAATTAATACTTAATTACAAATTAATTTTTAATGGACAAGTTCATTTAAAATCGATGTTAATGGTGATTTACTTTGCTCTTTAACGAAGTTTATTGTATACAAAGGTAATACAAAGGTATTTATTTATTGATTTAAGAATTGATGTACATTCATTTCAATACAAAGTTTCTAATGGGTGCATTACTTGCTGTTTTATTTTTAATTTGGTGCAATATCGTGCTTGAATCCTAACAGCATCTGACTTAAAGTTGAGTTAGATTAATCACTAACTCGAAAACCAACCCCAAAAACCGCATCTCATAAATAATTGCTTAAGATTTTTTTATCTTTTCGCTTCGTCAATTCATTTTTTATTTTTATTCTTTCACTTAAGCAAGCGTGAATGACGTCACGGGTGTCACCCTCAGGACAACTGCAACGAACGGCTGAGGGGTGACAATGCCATAATCACCAGCTGTGCCAACCGAATCGGCATTCATTATTACCATATTTTTATAACTTACAATATTCCTTAGTGACGTATATGGTTACTTAACAGCTTTTTATTGGGAATTAAATTGGATCCAGTCCCTTAAGAAGCGCTAAAATGATCACAGTTGCAATTTCTTTGTGAAGTCAAGTTAGAACAGCAGCCCAAAAAAACATGTTTTTTTATGTCCTGATGCTGCACAAAAATCTCCGAAAATAAACTCCCAATAACAAGTCTACCCCTCATCACATCACTTACATAGTAAACAGCACCTACTACTTGAAACACACACTCACAAACACGATCTACCATAAGAACCCACGATATAGCTGCTAGTCAAAATTCAGGCAAGTCTCACAGAGGGCGTGTCAGTGGCAGAGCCGTAATGAACGCCCGGAGACTCACTTTGTCTCAGTTTTTGCTACACCTACTTGTGTGTGAATAATTTAGCAGAACCTTGAAGTTGGGGCTAAGATCCGTCTGACTATCTTGAGTACTGCTTTCGACTTTTTGTTTCGTTGCGAGTGGTGTTTTATTTTCGGTATATTTAGATGCTTGGTGAAATAAATGAGGCATGTTTTGTACGTTATGTTTTCGACAAAGATGTATACATTATATCATATCCGATGTCACGAACTAAGAATTCAAAATCCATCTATGAATATGTATTGTGTATAGAAAATAAATTGCCATGCGTTAATTTTGAATCGGAATTGCCTTAAACCATTTTTCCATCTACTAGTTCATTCGCAATCCCAAGATACGTACCTTAAACGTGTACAAAGAATAGGTATACTTTACAAGAATAAACTTGAGGAAAAAATGTTAACCTCCCGAATCTAGGCCGGGTCGCTATAATATTTTACGGCAACATGTAAATGTTAATGCTCTCACCTAAAACAACAAAGCTCTAGTGTTTCTGGAAGCCCATCTGAACTAGATACGACATAGGCAGTTTATTTACATGTACTATGACCAGTTAGCCAATAGTCCACAAACAAACATCCCACCAATATTACTTTCGATAAGCCAAGACAGTGTATGTCCTAACGACAAACATAAAAATAAAGCAAGCTAGAACAAAGCAAGGCCTACATAAAACAGGGGAGCTAAGATAAGCTGTTAGTAAGGCCGTTACTGGCATCTGGCCATGCCAGTCTGCCAGCCACTGGCACACAAGTAATTACTCTAATACATTTACGTTTCCATACTACACTACATTTGATTAAATTGTTACTAACAATATGAGGGGAAGAACAATATTTTTATTAGCAGTAGTCTTAATTAATCCTGTTAATACAAATATTACATTTTACAAATGAATTGGTAGTTTTTGTTGTAGTTAATAAGTTTATTAAAATACTCGAACATTAATTGCAAATTATTATAATTTGTATGAGCTGTTCTAAATTCTTTATAGCAAATAATTACAAATTAATATACCCAACATGCATTTAAATAATGAAAATTCTACGCACTAGTTGCATTAATTTCAAGAGTAGTGTTACAAACTATACACACATAAAGACCCGCTGCAACATAATTTATGCTAATGTGTGCCCCACTTTCAATATAAAAACAAACAATGGAATAGAAAACCCATACAAACACTAGCATCAAATCCATTCAGAATTTCAAACGAAGATGTTTCTAGTCCATACAAGATTACACCCATGCAATCTCATTCAAGCTTATCTGTATTGGATAAACCTAGTACATTGTGCCCGACTTTATTGAATGGATGTCTACACGTCCACTCTGTGCAGTGACTAGTCAGTATATGGGCTCTGTCAGACGTGTTAGGTCTTACGACAGCTCGGTATGCGTCAAAATCGAGCACTATGGCGGTAGCCATCCGGACATAACGCGTTTCAGTTTCGAATTGATTCGCTTTGTGAACGAATCGAGCGTTAGTTGAAAACAAATGGTGTTAGGTAAATATGTACCTAGTTTCGAATGTATGTACAATAGGTAGATGCGTGTAATGTTTGTAAACAGCTGAGTTCTGGGTATGGTTCGTTGGTTTTGATTGATTGGCCCAAAATTTGTCCACTGAATAATTTTGACTTCAATAAAAAATTCATTTTTCAAAACCATTTCATAAACTGAGCAATGGAAGCATTTTGACTCTCGAATTGCCGTGTGACCTCATTTTTTCGATGTAATAATAAAAACAATTTGCAGTTTGACATGTGAAATACATCCGTACACAAAACTTCTAGGAGACAGGCTGGAAACATGCCATTTTTTCCACTATTCCCAAACGGTTCAACTACCTCTATATTTAGAGGTAGGCACCGAAATACCAACATAATGTATAGTTGCCTGAATATTTCATAGCCTCAGTCGGGGACGCCTTGTACAATATCGAACGTCTCAGTGCTATATTCGAGGGAAATGCACGTGGTATATGTTTATCTTAGAGCGTTTCGATAGTACTCGTATGCATGTATGGTGCCTTATGCATGCTTGGCTTATAGTGAAGCATATTTGAGCGAAGTGAACGTTGTTTGTCAACATTTGACCAAATGTTGGCTTACTCCCTATATGTAGCTACATGATTGGCCTACAATTTGCTTGTGGCTGTGATTAAGACTGGACTCTCTTCTTGGAACTAGGTTGCAGCAATTACAGTCAATTGCGTATTTTATTAAAACAACGATTGCTTATACACTATTCGTAAAACCTTTATTAAAGCAAGAGTTACATTTAAATATACCAAAGCATGTTTTGATGCCTTGGAACTTTTTGATCCATATATTCAAGTAAGTAAGAAGGTCTTTAAATAATCTCAACGTTAACCTTCTTCATGTTATTTATTGGTAATAAATGAGGTCGATTCCATTTTGCTATAAATAAAATGCCTAGTACACCGCAGGATATTGGTACGTAACATATAACATTATCAACGACTCGCTTTACTATGTAGGTAATAATTACCGCGGGTAATTTACGATTTATATCCTGCAATTATACAAGATACATACGTTTTATACGTAATTATTTTCACTGAGTATATATTTGTCAGGATCAGTTATATGTTTTAATCGATACCTGAATTTATGGAAAATGTACAATAAATACATTTTCACTTCATTGACTTTCTATAGTAACCAAAAATTTATCCAAAAAGTAAGCACTGGCATCAACTAACACCCAATACCAACAAGTACATTAAAACTTCACAAAGACACGAACAGAACTTAAAGACGTAATTCAATAACAAACAGAGATATTTCCAGAATATTCCCTTTGAACTGACGAAACGAAAGACTCCAAAAACTCAGCATCGTTTACACAGTGCTGCATAATAAATTCATTTAGCGCCGGCCGGCATAGTTTCGCGAAATTAAACGGGTGCAATAAAGATTTGAACGTACAACTATTCGGACACAGGCAACTATTTGGATTAAGGCAGGCCCGGCCAACTTACGTGCAATCCAATGCCAGAGAACTGCTTACATTTTTCTATTTACCCATTTCGTTTTGTGCCAGACTTGCTGTGCTTTGTGTAAAGTATGTTTCGTAACATTTTTCGCTATTCAAACGAGGCTTGCATGGAATACGGTTCTGGAACGTTTTTCATGCAATTTGATACTTTTGTGATTTAATTTGACGTAGAATCCTTCGCTGGCTTGAAAACTTGGCATAGGAAAGATACTACCATTAAAATGTTGTCATCAACAGGACATAAATCCAGAGCTACTGCGAAAAAATACGCCATATAAGAACGTAATCGGTCTAACGGAGCTCAACATTTGCCAACACACAGCCAAATAGCAGTTGAATTTACCAAACGATTTAAAGTAAAGCCACGATATCCCGCCATAAACACTTAGCTATTCCAGAAATCGCAATCCGAAACTGCTAAAGTAAAATTCCTCACATGCGACAATTAATCTTTCTTAATCCAAACTTGGGAGCGGTTTATAGCTCCGAGTATGGTGTTACAGCCACGTGGCAAGCTGCCAGCCAAGCCCCGTGGTGTCGGCCAAGCATCCATAATATCGTCTACGGCTTGCCATATAAAGGCCTCTGGCATTCTGTTAACAAATGGCACTGTGGCAGTCTTGGGCCTTGTCATATGAATTTTATTCCCATCTTGGTTCTCGCTGGTTCGTTGCTTTCTTTTTTTTTGTTGCTGTGTAAGATTGTGTTGTTTCAACTTCTGAATGGATTGTCAAGAAATGTTCAGCGAAATAATGTTTGTTGAAGTAACTTGTGTCTTTAAATGGGTTTCCTACGATCTTACTTCAACTATATGTTTCATTTAAGTACTTCTTTGTCCTAAAATATAAACTTGAACAATAAAATCTTACATCTATAATTCCACACAATTCTGTTTATTGAAATGTTCCGTTAGCAGTCTAACCGAACTTGCTTACCGAACTATGCTAACCGAATTGCATTGAAATGTGAAAATAATTGAATATTGTGCTACAAATCGGCAGGATGTCGACACATTGGAGAGAGTAATGGAGCGAAATCATTCAAGACTCGCTTGCTCCACCGTAAAAATTGATCTGAGCGGCGATATATTGAACGATGAAATATTTTTCTGTGGGTATGCAGTTGCGGGCTTGCCGGTTAGATTTTAGAACTCTATGCTATTGAAATTGGCATACAAGAAAGGGGTTTTATAAAAGTGGAAAGTCCTCAATACGCTAATTACCTACTTAGCTAGAAACGTATCCTCAAATGAGAACTTGGTAGAGAGGAATTATAATTATTACTAATTTGCGTAACAACAAATCTATCTACATTAACTCCATATTCTACAACCACCAAAAACCCTAAACCCAAAGAATAAAAAAAAGCTCGAAATTTCTTAGAAACCGGCCAGCCCCGACATTACAAATTGGTTTTCCTAGTTTTGCTTTAAAACGGGTCGAGACGAGTTTCTCGTACTTTTTTCCATACACTACATCTGACAGAACATTAGTCACGCCGCAGGGTACCAAGGGGCTGCAATATTTAATCTTGTAGAAGCAAACTTCTCACTTATCGAGAGGAAATGGATAATCTCGATTCGCGTCCGGGTAGCCTGCGCTTTCGATTTCAAGCCAAACCGAATAAGGATGCCTTGATATGTTTGGTGTATCGGAATTTAGTGTTTTTTTACGTTTAACGATGACGTATAAGTTGCTAGTTAAGTTAATAGAATATTTTTAATTGATAAGAAATAGTTTAACTAGCAAAATATTCTTCATTACATTGAGAGTAGTACCTATCACCAAATAATTAAACATTTATGGATTTTTTAATTAAATACTATTCACAAATATATCAGTAGTCCACTCAACCGCAAGCATATGTTAAGCTATTAACTCAAACTACACCACAACTAAAAACATACACCTAAAAGCTGTTGAAATCACCCAAAAACCAGCCAGTTTGATCCAGATTTTTCGGCCATAAACGTAAACTTCTTGGCCATCAGCGTCCATACAACATAACGACATAGCATATTGAATTCATGGCTTCGCATGAAGCTGCCAAGTCTGTGTCATGGCTGGCAGGCGCGCCAGTTATACGTAACGTGTGGTTTTTACAACTCCAAAAAATACAGTTTTCATAGCACGTTTTAAAAGTATGACATGCATACTTATATGATAAGATAAAAATTGCATTTTTGTAGGTTTTTTTATTTGGGATGAGTGATTTTGATTGTTGAAATGCCTACATTTGGCAAGAGGAAAGAAAAGTGCTTAAATAGGTTAAAATAGCTTAGCATTTTATGTCATAACTTTTTAAACAGAATTCTTTATTATTCAGATTTTCTAGATTTCTGTCTTTTCAGGATGAGTTCCACATGTAACTATAAAGATAACCAAATCTAGACTAGCGGTCAAATTGCTGTAAAAATTGGTCAAATTGGAGTTTTAGCTTTTTATGCTTTGGCTATCATTATAATTGTGCAAACCACCATTAAAAAACACTTCAAATGAACCAATATAAACAGACAAAGCCTCTCCAAACGATTTTATTTTCTACCATTGACTTGAAATTGAACAAAATAGCTTTGTAACATAAAACCCGTAGGTAAAACAGAATCGATACAAAGCCAAGTTTTCCCTGTAAGCATTAGGTAATGTATCGTCTCGTATCGGACTGTCACTCCAGTGACAAAGGTTAAACAGTCTGACTTTACTTACACTGCCAATTGGACGACGAATAAGCGTTCCCTTTTTTCCAAAAATTGGATCGTATAGGTTTAATGTACCTCCATGTCTCCTGAGAGTGTTTTTATTTTCTAGAAAGCTTAATTTCTTATTCATTTTTGAGGCCTGAGTGGTAGTCTGCGAAATTCAAATATTTCACTAACTTATCGATTATTTTAATGTAACTTTGAAAAAATGCTTTTATAAAGTTTATACGAAATACCGAATGTATTTAAAAGAATTCTTGAAATAGAAAACATACTTATGAACTTATACTTACTGAGTAAAAAAATCTTCAGATGCCTAAAATGAACAAAGAATAACGTCTCCAATATTCTACTAAAATTCCAAAGTAATTGAAAACACTCCAAAATAAATTGCCTCCATTTTTTATTTCCTACAAAATTGTCTCACACGATTAATATCTATTATACGACAATTAATTAGTAATCCACTTTTATTTAACGCGAGGTACCGTCCAATAAAGTTAATTTGATTATAAAGGTTCACAGTCCCTTAAAATTATCTGGGGGATAATGACTGAAGTTAATCTCCGATATAAAGTTAAATAAGGCTTCAACATATTGGGATGAATCCCGGACAATAGTCGAGGGTCCTAAGTTTATAAATTGGTTTTAGGTAGGTACGTGTAAACGCAACAATAGAATAGAAATTCTGCAGTTTCTGTTCATGAATTGTAAAGTTTGACTTGTATGTATAAACATACTAGGCTCCGCCCACGCTATACCCGTGTGCCGATAGAACTATTTCGCGCTAGTGGATAAAAATAGCCTATATTATCTTACTGCTATATAATAATTTTCATAAAACACACTTTTGCATTTATAATATTAGTAGAATTTAATGTTTTCCATTGAAAACTGTATCTTTCATTTACAACCCTGCTTACTATTAGAAACTAGAAACCATTAATAAAATTAACCCTCTTTGCAAAAATGATAAAAGCTTAACACTAACACAAGTGAAATACTTAGAAACTGGAACACAAAGCAACGGAACAAGTTTATTTATTTAAATGCAATCAAACAAGGTATCGTATCGATTGGTTCCCGAGAACTCGATGACGTGTAGTTGTGCCCGCACACTGTTAGTTTCCTCAAACGTACAGTCAAAAGCGTTAGGTCTGCGCCGATAAATGTTTAATGCCGTATCTTCGGAAGGCGTATTCTAAATAATTCACGATGCCCAGACTATAGCTCGAAATGACTATCAAAGAGAAATACCGACTGGAAGTTAAGTGAAAATGCGCAATAAAACCAAGAAATGTTTTCAGCTTATTAGAATACGCGTCTGCTTTCATGAAATTAAATGGCCGACTAAGGAACTCCTTATTTGTTTTTATTTTCTTCGAATTTTGTCGGGCTCATAATTTCTTTTTCTCTTTTTATTTATGTCCTTGGTTAAATTATTAGCCGTGTTATCGCCGTGTAAGGAGGCATTTAGCTGCTTTTTATGCTATCCTTTTTGGAGAACGTTTTATGTTGAAATCTTATGGACTTTTTGGCAAGCGTTTACAGTCAATTCACAGAAAATGGTCGGATATTTAACCGAGGCGTTAATTTTACGACGTGTTGCTTGGTTATATAACTCGGGAAGAAATATCATAAGTACGAGTATCTTTTGCCTGTAGCTCGTTTGACCGAAATTCAAAACAGGCAGTGTTGGCTACGTGTCCAGGAAAGTGGTGTGGACATTTTCCAATAGGTGGCGCTGTACCCAACTTTAGCATGGATGTGTGATAATGTTACTACAATTGCATGAAATACAACGGAGTAAAAGGTGAACTTCATTTTATTTTGAAGAAAAGTTTTTGAATCTAGGTGAAATTTTGGCCTAATTTTGACGTCTGGCAGTTCGTAATTTAAATACCTATTGTTACATTATACACCACCTAACTTTATTTAGGCCCTAGGCGTATGATTGACAGGCTACCTAGCTCAAGTAGTAACTTAATATATTTAATAATACATACTATTATAAACTCGCATGTTCTATTTATACTTGGCATACGATATTACACTAATTTTACACATATTTAGGTTGCTTTATACCTCTTTTTACTCAATTAATAGGTACATAGCTTTAAGTAACCTTTACATCAGTTTTTTTATAAAAAGCTTAAAATCGAACCTCAAATTCTTAAGTGATGTAGTTCTTAAGTATTAAGTATGATTTAATTGCTCAAATAGCCTTAATATTTTATGTTAAATAAATGAAGTTTTTGCTAACACTAATGGAAAAAATGCTGTAAATAAAGCTTAATAAGCTAACCCTGTTACCAATAACATAACATGCAAGTCGCGAGTCTTCGAACTAGTTCCCAAATATGCTACACAGTGGTGAAATCTCTCCTTTATTATTTAGGTATAACATCTATTTCAGACATTAAACATTGAATATCCGTTAACAAATAAATAATGTTGACAAAGGATCTAACATTGAACCTATTGTGTTAGTAACCGAATATATTCTGGGTATCTAGTAATTACGAGACAGGATCAATACGAGGCGTGTTCAACAAACAGTGACCATAAAGTTCCTTGGAAGTTTTCCTATGTTGACTGACAAATGGAAATCGGGTAACCATATTATGTAAGTGTGCTGGGACTTGCTGAAATGCTCGCAGAGCTTATGAAATTTTGTGTTGGTAGATTTCGAGTCGGTCAAAAAGGAAGAACAATTATGAACGGGGAGATTTTCGGATTTTTTTGTTTAAGACTCTTATCAAAATTTTTGAGGGCTTCTTCTTTGATTTAGCTGCTAATCCAATGATTTTAAGAAAATACTATTGGTTGGGTCCACAGAGATTCCAAAATTAGTTTGAATATAATTTCATATTATGAAAACTAACCTCGTCTAAAAATACCTAAAAATGAAAGTCTATTCTAAAACACAAACTTCAAAAACGTAAATCCAATTGAAACATTTAATTCCCAACAATAATTATATGAACAAGTAAGCAAGCTTAATCAGTGGCTGTCTTGGACGTGCATAGACTATATAGACCCGCAATTTGGCCCATTGACTGCACCAATGAAGTTGCAGCTCGACTTGGGAACTCCTTTGAAAACACCTGGCTAATCTAGGTGCATGGAGGTACTAATGGAGTCTGGAGGTTCATAGATGCATGATTTAGAGGGTTTCAGAGGGAGGGAAATTATTTGTGGAATAGTGGTGGCGTTATTTTGAGAATGATAATCGATAATTTGATATTACAATTTAGCAGATCAAATAATTACGTCTTAATTAAAAAAAAATTGTTATTAAAAAATACAAACGTACACTTCGAATTAAATAATAAAGCTAGATTAATATTGACTCCAATAAGTTGTAACCAATTAAAATCTAGAATTTTATTCAACCAAAAATATTCAACGGTGGAAAAAATTATGTATTACAAGCTTGTTTCAAACGGACAAAATCTAATAGGAAATTAGTTTTTAAGGTTTCTCCCTTTTAATAGACAAGTGTCATTTAATTTTCATTATAAATTGTAAAGTTTATATTCCAGACAACCTAAGCCACGTTAAACACCATTACAACTATCTATCCACCATCACAGACCTATCTATTGTTTAAAATTTTACAATGACTACAATATAAAGGCTTGTTCAGTACAATTTATGGGCCAATTACTGGCACACACAAACCATTAGGCCATTCGCTTTTACATGCTAATCTGTTATTGATAGAGGACAGGCTTTGTTAATTACGCCCCTTGGATGGGTCGTGCGGTAGTGTGCGTGGGGGTGTGCATGTGTGGGTAGCGATAGGAGTATTAGTGACCCCGTGACTGAATTTGGTCCTGCTTGTTGTTGTGTGTGCTCAAAAACAAATAACAAAGAATATTTATTTTGTTTTTTTTTATTGCAATACCTACTGATTTTCGTGCTCTGTTCTATGACTAATAACATTATAAAAAGTTTTAACTTTTAATGAGCAGTTTTAATAGCCAACTTTTTATTTATTAAGGCATGAAAAAAGGACCTTAATAAAATAACTGCGAGTTAGGGGTCATTATTCAAATCGATACACGAAACTCTTGAAGATTGGAAAAGGTGTCAAACCTGAACTTGAAACAATCGTTTCATTGAACAAGCTCAACTTATCGAACACTCGAAAGGGCTTAAAACAACGTAATCCTTATTTACGAACTGTACTTAACTTCGTAACACAGATTATATTAATAGCCACCGCGGTCCGAAAACTCTTTGAATTTTCACAATCAACAACTTTTAATCCCTGTCATTATGCAGTCAAGATTCATCTAACTTAGTCCTTTTAAAACTTATCTAGTTTGCTAGTTCCCGCTTCTGTAGCTGCCGTGAATAATAGACGAGAAAGTATGGTGTGGATGTGAACTGTGTTGATCTTTTATTCCGTAGGTGTATTGGTGCACTGGTTCCTGTCTACGTCTCCTTTGTTATAACGAAATTGTGACTTAAAGTGTAGTCTATAATTCTTGAATTAAATGTAGTACAGACGACAGCACATCAAGCTACCAAAATCAGTCAAATTTCTGCAACCGATTTTCAACCTTATCGCAATGGGGTTAAGTTAATGTTTGATTGCTGAAATTTGACAGATTCGTATACGTTAACCTGCTGTCGTCTGTACAAGTTAAATATAATATGCACTTTAACGGATTGTATGCATGCTATAAAATACAGGTAGGGCATCAAAGGGAAGGGAATTTTGACTAGTTTTGTTGGGCATTCTGTCATTCATCTATCAGCTAGTTATCTAGAACGTTATCTATAGCTTATGAAACTGGCCCTAAATAGGAATGTCATAAATTGTCGATATAACATCGCACATCATATAAAATGACGTCATAATTTAGACTAGACTAATATACTGTCTCCGTTTTTTGATGCAGTTGACTGTAACAATTGCTGCCAGTCAGTACAAATAAGTCAATCTATCCTTGAAGACTGACAGCTGTCAACTACACAAAAGTCACGATGACACTATAAATCAACCAATACCATTCCATTTTTAAAAGCATCTATCAAACGAAGTCACAGTCCAGACTAGACTGAAGCCACATCAACGACATTCCAATTTTAAAAGCACAAATCAGCTATTACCTGCCAGTACGATGCTATAGGTATAGAACCTCACGACCCTCCTCTCACAGTATATTCCTGAGAGTTATCGACGCCGCTTTGAAAGCACTCCTGCCAAAAATAGAGACGTGCATGCTTCGGAACAAAGGATATCATGTAGCCGATGAGTGCCTACCCCTTAATGACTACTTAGACTATGGTTTGTGGATAAAAATATGTAATTTTACACCTCTATAAAATAACAGATATTTTACAATTGATAACTATCTTTTACAGGCATAAACTGACACCATTTTTTATTTTTGGATAAAAAAGGTTTTTGATAATGTACCTAGAAGTACATAATGTATCAGTCAACCTACCACTAATTAGTTAGTTAAAAATGCTCGTTCTCGTGGCTAAGTAACTATTAAATTCTGAAAATGATAGATAAAAATGATTGATATTTGAACCATTCCTATTTCAATAATGGATTATATTTCCCATACCTTCTATCAAAATTAACTAAACCCAGTCAGTCCCCTTCTCTCATCACATTTAAAATTCCTTCGCTGTCGTCTACGACCACAAGCTCACGCAACTGGCCCCAGATTTCCAAAGACATTTGTCGCTGACCTTTACGGCTGAATAAATAATTTAAACTCGACTTAAGCCCCCAGATTTACTTAAACAAAGGTGGTCCAGTTAATAGGGTAATACATTTTGGTCATTTCTACGATCCGGGAGGGGCGAGGTCGCTTTGAAAGCGAGAATACGGTCGCTAATTGAGTGAGCTTGAATTAATGTTGGAAGTTGGTTTTAGTGAAATGTTGTGTAGGTTGTGTACGTGTGGAAACAGTTTTAGTAAAAACAGGTAATTATACGAGGCATGTTAGAAAACAACCTACATTAAATTACATAAATTTTCACAGATCACGTTGGATATTTAATAATATGTAAAATTGGGACAATAGCTGGTTTGCCTTCCGTGGCATTTACGCGTCAATATATGTTAAAATCTTACTTATATGTAAAACAAAACACACCTGTTACTTATTGCAAAAATATGTTACCAAAAACAATACCCCAACTACAACAAAATACAATCTTTTACCCACAAATAAACAACAAAAAACAAACATCAATTAATACAGCTGAAACCCAAACCGCGTAATTTACAGCACGTTCAAAAGTAATTATTATCCCGCTGCCAGTGCGACCTCAGCCCAAGGACTGACCACGGCACTTAGCGAATTAAGCATGTCACAAGTTTAATGGTTAATGCAGACGAGGGTAGGCATTAGGCTAAATTAGCCATGTCTGGTTAGATGGATGCCCTAATATCTGAAGTTATTGCACTACTGCTAATAGTTTAGTTTTATACTCATTTAGGGGATTGTTTTTGTTCGCAGCTTAAATTAAAGTCAAACTCAATGTGTTTTATTTCAATTAGGTGGCTGTAGGATTTTATGAATCGTTAAATATAAGTTGCTAGGTTCAAAAGACGTAATGCACTTGTCGCGATTCAGTAGCTGATGCATTTGCTGAAAATTATTTTCATACGACATGATTCATATAGGTATTATGGACAGGTATTTTCATACATATGAAAATACCTGTTCATAATACCTAATATTTATCACCATTATAAAAATACCAGTTACAAAAATACTTGTTCTTTTGCAAAAAGAACTATACCGATACTCGTAATACCAGCAACTTCGTTACCAAGCCCTATAACATCACAAGTGCATTATATCAATATTGTTTCTGTTAACTCCGACAGCCAACACAAACCAGTTAGTACTGAAAGTGTGTTAAGTTAACAGCAGATCCTGTATCTATTGTAAGCAAACGTTTACCATGTAACTGTTATTGTGGCTTCTTAACGTTGTTTGTGCATGTGAAAGAAATGGTGCATGCAAAGATGAGTGGTAACTCGCAGGCCTTGTTATGACGTGTTAATGTGATCCGGATTGTAATGCGAAAGAGAGATACAGAACCTATCTATACTAGTATTATAAAGCTGAAGAGTTTGTTTGTTTGAATGCGCGAATCTCAGGAACCACTGGTCCGATTTGAAAAATTATTTCAGTGTTAGATAGCCCATTTATCGAGAAAGGCTATAGGCTACTTTTTATCCGGTGCGTCGAGTAGTTCCCACGGGACGCGGGTGAAACCGCTGGCAGAAGCTATATTAGATATACAGCCGAATTATAGTGCTATATATTTCTTAGAATTAGAGATCTAGCAGTCTCCTCTATCTACATGTAACATTACATTTACAATATTTGTGAGACGAAAACCGCTAAAAGATCAACTTTTAATTAAATTTTCTGTGACCTTCCTTTAAAATGCCATCTTGATTCTAAAATTTTAAAATATGACATCAAAACAGAAATTGGAAAACCTAAACATTTATCTAATTCATAATATCAGTCCATCCATAACCCAGACATGCCATCGAATATAAACCCAAGTCTACACAGGTACACAAACAAACACAATTTGGTACAGTAATGCAATTCAGCTGTCTGAAACTGTTCAACCCCTAATTTCTAGGCTGTCAAGTTCCAAGAAGCGTTAAGCCAATACGGCAAAATCACGACAGCTGCATTAGAATTGGGTTGAGTCTCTTTAGCTGTACAAAACTTGTCTGTCCCAGACTTAAATTAGTTTATATTTAAGCCAAGAATATTGTAGGCCGAAGAATATTGGATACTCGTTGCCTAGATATTTTATTTGGGTCAATTGGCAGAAAAAAGGTAATTTTTGTCTATCAATCTCGAATTTACTTTAATAACTTTAAGTTTCGTCTGCTTGTTACTAATATAATTTGATAAAGTATTACCATACCGAGATGATATCATAGACCTGGTTTTAAGCTTAGGCATTTGAATACATACATATGTATATAAAGCAAAAATGTCGTCACATAAGTCGGTACCTATCTTATTCTTGTAGCGGATTGTCAAGCAGTTCATCGACCTCATAACAAGAAGGAACAACAAACCCTTGTAACAATATGACAACAAAACTACCATCAGTACATGTGAATATGGAGATACGGGATCACGAGCGAGGAAAACTCGCGTTACGGTCGATAACCGACAACGTTCAGCCCCACTTCCCATAAAATACTTGAGAAAATCCAAAATAAATGTTTTCGTCTAGCCGCATTGGCGTCACTTCTTCATAAATCACATAAAAATATATCCTAGAGTGGCAGATTAAGTGATTCCTACCAAAGTTGTTCGGCAAACAGGCAAATCCATTAAAGTAAGCCCATCAGAAGAAGTGTGTAATCTGTTTATACGTTTGCATGAAACAGATAGTTGTGTGTGTGTGTGTGTGCGATTTGTAGCTGAAAGCTCCGGGAAATTAAAAGATAAGCAGCCGCGTGAGGGTGAGATCTGAATCTTAACGAGTGATATATGCATGGGATTATTAATTTCCTGCATATTTATGAAATCATACTTACGGATTGAATTTTAAACTCAAACATTGTAAGAATAGAGTCCATTTTTTAGGGTTCCGTAGCCAAATGGCAAAAAACGGAACCCTTATAGATTCGTCATGTCTGTCTGTCTGTCTGTCTGTCTGTCTGTCTGTCCGTCCGTCCGTATGTCACAGCCACTTTATTCCAAAACTATTAGGACTACACAGTTAAAACTTGGTAGGTAGATGTATTTCATTGACCGCTTTACGATTCTTATGAAAAAATAAAAAAATAATAATATTAGAGGGGGGCTCCCCATACATGGAACTGAAACTAAAAAAAAAATTTTCATCTAACCTATACTTGTGGGGTGTCTATAGATAGGTCTTTAAAAATGAGATTGAGGTTTCTAAAACCATTTTTTCCTAAAGTCAATCATTTTAGAGTAAGACATTCCCAAAGTGCCAAAATGTGTGTCCCCCCCCCTGTAATTTCTAAACTACCAAAGTGAAAAATCTGAAAAAAATATATGTTATAGATCTCAATAAAAACTACTAACCAAAATTGGTTTGAACAAGATACAGTTAGTGGTTTTTGAGATATAGCTCTTTTTCAGTAACCGCAAATTATAACTTTGTTATTCATATATTTGTGTTTTGGCTAATTGTAGGTAATAAGTACGTTTATTTTTCATAGATATTGGAACGGAACCCTTCGTGTGCGAGTCCGACTCGCACTTGGCCGGTTTTAATAAATTAGAATTTACTTTAAAATGTTTTTGTATCTTTTATAAATGCAAAAACTGTGGACTTAATTCACCAAGAAAACTGAATGCAAAACAGCGTTAAGTCGCAGAAAATATAAACTTTTACACACCCATATTCATTTTACAACAAAATATTCGAAAATGCTCCTTTAAAATCAAATCAGCATAAAAATACGAGTGATATAATAAAAACTCATGAAAATAAAGCTCGACAAGAGCTGTTCGCAAATCGATTCAATGGAATACGGAACCAATTTCATTTTGATCAGAGTTAACCCACAACTCGTTACAACTCCCCACATTAAGCGAGTTAGAGTTTCGTCGAAATAAAAATTGTTTTCTATATACTTGTATATTCACGCATTTATATATTTGTATGCCGAAATAAAAAAGGTTTTTCACAATAACAGTTTGAATGCGTGAGTTCGAAAAACGAACCATAGTCGGTATTCATATTTTTTTACGATAGATAACGAAAGTGTTATTTTTTCCGTGTTGTTTGAATATAGAATGTGTGTCATGTGCTAGAAAATGGGTAAGGTTGCCTAAGGGATACATTATAATAAAGAAAAAAAAACATTTCATATAAAAGAATATGTTTCATCGCTCACTTTGCAACAATTATTTATCCGTCAAACTAAATAGCAGATCAGACAAAAAATAGCAAAACACCACATATAAAAATAAGCCTTTTCTTCAAATATTTACTTATCATATAAATCCGTTACTATGTAAATATAAAATATGGAGTCACGAGTAAGCTTAGCTAGATCCGAATCATTCGAATCCGCGTTTACAAATAATCGGATAATCCGATTCCCAAGAATCGAGTACTCGATGCTACATTTCATATACACAATAGAATGAGGATATTGTGCATTGCTTACGTGGAGAAACGACTGGGATAGGATCAGGTGGGACTTCCTAATGTGACGAAAACACACATGGCGTCTGTGGATAAGTATTCGAATTGTAACTGAATTTTTATTCGAATTGGATGCTGGTTTCGATTTTAAAAGGATTTTTAGCTTAAGTAGAAAACGAATAATACGATATTATTTTGATATATAACTTATTTCTTTAAGAGTTCACGTAACTGTAAGAATTGTTTACTTCATTATTTTTAGAGACTTTCGAAAATAATTAACAACGAAACTATAGATATACATTGAAGGCTCTCATAATTATTACCGATTCTTTAGAGATTTCTAATCAGACAGAACCAATTATTTAATCAGACATACACAAAATTGGCAATTAGATAACATAAAAAATAAATGTAAGTTCATTACTATAAACATACATACCTACAAAAATAATAGGTACGTAGATATAGCTTTTAAATAGCATCATACACGGGTTGAAATTCGTTCGAGTACCTGTTACTTAGGTATTCAAATGCAATAATTGGCTGTGTCGTTAGTTATGCGTCGCGTCGTTAAGACTATTGTAGAACCCATTGCTTGGAATAGACTTTAATTTACCCGCGAAATTATTCAAGTGATACTACGGGATTTCCTGGATATGTCTTATAATGTTTCATATTAATATTATAGGTAGTTATTGACACGTACATATTTGAAAGAATAATTCGAAGAATTGGTGTAGTGTGCTTAATATTTTTTATTCTTTTTAAAATGTATTTTTTTCAGTGATTTTAATCGTTATTTGATGAAAAGTCTTAAAGTTATTATGCCTTGCATCTAAGAAGACTAAATTCAAGTCATAGATCTGTTAAGTCTCTTTCTTAAACATATTGGGACACATACCTATACTGTAATAAAAGCTTAGTAAATCCCCAAATAATATTGGCGATGAAAATTCGTCAATATCTTAGATACGTGATTTCATTTACTTAAGACGTAGTAAGACAAGATTTAAAGCCAACCCAGTGCCAACATCGCAACAAATCAATATCCCAATGTTATAGCATCCATTTTAACATTCGTACGGCCGAACTTAGTCCCGAGAGTAATCACAATATGGTAAACTAGTTGCGGAGTTTGTGTCCAAACCCTTACAGGGCCTACATAGTTTACAGGTCAATTTTCTTGTTAAAACATTCCCATAGTAATTTCTAAGTGGGTATGGTATTGTTCGAATCAGTTTCTGAGTGCTATATAATTTGGCGGCCATCTTGGTTTATATGGCATTGTGTAAAGTTAAACTAATTCTGTGATGTAAATTGTGTTTGTTGAATCTGTTTGATTGTAAGTTTGTTTGTGTTGTTATGTTTGTTAATATTAATTGCAATCCTATAAGTTAGGTGCTTTCAAGATCGATATTATTTTTTAAGTTACATGTGTATGATTACAGGCAGAAGAATATAAAAAAAACTGAACTGTCATAACCCAGTTCAGTTTTTTTTATATTCTTCAACAAAACAAGTCAAACAAACTCCAAATTAAAATGTCGACTATAAAACACAATCACATTCTAAACAAACATCAAATGGGCACAAAATATTGCACAGAAATCAAAAGCCATTCACAATCCAACAACACAAAGAAATTCCAGTCAAATGCCGAATAAAAACCAGTAGAATTATTATACACCCTGTACAGAGCGATTCCTTCGGGTCACGACACGTCCTTCTTTGAACGAAGAAAACAATTTCATACCGTAAATTTCACTTTAAAACTATGTTTGAAACTTCTAATATCGAAATGCACTTTATCTATGAAAGACTGGATGCTCGAGGCGAGAGGGTGCACATCAAAGATGTCGTCGCGAAGCCGCGGTAGGGTCCCACCTATCATACAAATTGCTGCTTTAAATCTACACCTTTATGATACAAAATTCTTTGGCACGTGTTGTGAGACATGTGTCGTTTTGATTAGGGTTGCTTCCGTAAGGGGTTAGCTCGTGTTTTTGCGCGAAACCTTAGGCGTAATAAAGCCAATAAACTTTATAGCCTTATCTTAAACGGCGTGATGTAACGCAACGTGCGCGTGTTTAGTATGAGATGCCTTAGGATTTATTACGGAGACTTATGATGTATGCTTAGTTGACATAATTAACTTGAAGTAGCTTTGTTAGTTAGAAGCTTAGTATAGGCGCCATTTATTTAAGGAATAACAAACATTTTAGTAGAAGTACTGTGTTTAAGCATATCTTTTAGGATATTTTGGAAAATAATTGCTACACTTACGTAAGATTTGGGATATTCAATGCAAGTAATCGTTTGTCTTTTCAACATAACACTTCTATTTAATGGAGGTCCATACCCTCGTGTTATTAAATGCTAAATAAGTCAATCTGGTACCGATTCGCAATACCTGGTAATTTTATTTCGTCAGACATGAAATTAGTCACAATTTTACTAAATTGCTTATTCATGTTGATGATCACATTCAGTAAAGGGTTATTCAGCGAAGCTTATGTTGGTTCATCACTTATTTTGTATACTCTTGCTAGCCAAAAGTTTATTTTTAGAATCACAGTTTCAATATAAAATCTACATTGACCATCATATACTGTCCCAGCAGGGGTTATAATATTGTTTTCAGTTTTCATACAATAATTTAGGTATAGCCTTCAGACCAAAATCGATCCTCTAAAATCATATAAGATCTTAGTTTATTTTTTTTTTCTTACCCAAATACTATTCTTCACGTCAATAACTTACCTCAAAGAGGGAAATAAGCACATGCAAGATTATAGGGCGTTCAAACTTTGACTAAAACTCCAGTCGTAGTCGTAGGTACATATGTGAGAAAGCGGGGCGCGGAAGAATTTCACAAAAGCATGTCTCGCTCCTCTTTTGTTTTCGCCGGCGAAGTTAGAACGGTATGTACCTGGAACGAGAGAAGACACATTTGATTGTACTCTGCAATGGTTTTGATGTGAATGAGGTCAGCGAATTGGAGGTAACGTTTATTGTAATGATACTGATGTATTTTACTTCATATATTTTCTTAATTAATGGTTTGAGAGTCCCTATCTTTGTAAATTGTAAGACAAATGCTGGCCAAATTTTTACTGAGTAATGTGATATCAAAATAAAATAAGCCTAGCTAATCGGCAACTGTGCTAAGCAAAGAATTGATGTTAATATAAAAAGAAAATTATCGACCAACGTTCTCTTTTCTTCAAAGGTAATTTTTTGAGTGCTATATTACAGAAGCAAGCTCAAAAGTTAAGCATCACTTGTAATCAGATTCAACCAATCAAAAGTCCCCAATCCATACGTTTCTTAAAGACACTACGTTTATCTACGAGTATATTGACACATGGTACAGACGACAGCAGGTCAACGTATACGAATCTGTCAAATTTACCAGTCAAACATTAAACTACCTCCATTGTGATAAAGTTGAAAATCGATTGCAGAAATTTGACAGATTGTGGTAACTTGACGTGCTGCCGTCTGTACCTACACTAAGGGTTCTCTTATTTCACACATTCCACTTAAGTATTTAGGTGACACCTCCATGCAGGTAGAATTTTCTCCAGCGAGGAAATTCAATAAAGACCTTTTGACGTAACTGGATGGCGTTGAGTTCAAAAGGCTGGAAATTAACCTAAATAACTTGCAAGTGGCCGAGTGTTGCATAATAATTACTTATATGCACGCGAGCAGGAAAACTTATTCCTATCAGGAATATGTATGAAAGGCTATATTATGTAGGGATAGTTTTTTGCTTTTAGTAACATATTTATTTTTATCGTAAATGAAAAGTCGTTATAATTTTTTTAAATTGATTAAATATGTGAGGAAAATGTATCGTGTTGGTCAGTTTGCTTTTTGTAATGAAGATTTTTTCCGAAAGTGAAGTAGGTACAAAACTTTAAAAAATAAATCATTCATTTAGATATCATATTAAAATGTGAATATTAAGTATTATTAAAATGTTAGTATATCAAGGAAAAATTACGTTTTAATTATATAACCAATGCTTTCAAAATATCATTTGCATTTGATTCATCGTCCACTTGACTAGACATTCATTTATTGGTATTTACACACACGTGTCACTTTACAACACCCTGTATGCGTAATGTGATCGGTAATATTTTCATCATTAATCTATTAGACTGATTGATTGTGATCGATTGCCTAATCTATCTCCATCATTAGGTCATTTTGTACATATGCATTATATTAGTTAGGTAAATACCTAATTAGGTTTCGATATATTTGAATGTATGTATGAGATATTCTTCCTATCACGGTAAAGTTCTTACAAAGTCTGAGCAATTTTGTCAGCTAAACCAATTAATACTGCCTTAAAAATTAGTCTTATCTCTGTTATAGTTTTGATATATCTTTATTACGATGTTGTGTTATCAACTCTGCTCCGAACCATAAACCATGCAGCACCTTTTTGTGCTACCCAATGTACCCCAACATGTGCAAAGTAAAAGACCTTCTTGCCGCCATTGATAATGCTGTGTGCATAACAAACTATTGGCCTTCTAAAATTTAAGATTAACTGCCATCGACTCGCCAAGAAGAAGATACCCTCTTCGAAAAAAAACAGAGTCCATGTACATTCCAAATTCAAAATCATAATCTATGAGTGAACATACCGCGAACGTACTATCGTTCTTCACTCCTCATTCAGCAATTACATGGCGTGCAAACATAACATATTATCCTAATGACATAAAACAATTTCAGGACTAATTTCATTTTCAACAAAGCCTTCGCACGAGTACTAAAACAAAACGCCACGATCTTTTAATTGCACTAATTAACTGCCGGCGTCACGTACAAATTAAGATGGCGAAGAAAAATTCAAGTGAATGAACGAATGAACGAACGAGAACGTTAATTGAGGTCATTATGGAACGAGGATGCACTAGAATGCGGTGGTTTGTTATTTGAATATTATAAGGGTTGCTCATGGAATGTCGAGTGGACTAGTTGACTTGATTAGATTTTATACGCTGGGAGAGAGGAAAAAAGATTTATCTTGTTAGTAGACCAACATATTGACCTTTTTTTTGATATCGGGTAGGAAAATTCTCATGGAGACCCACCACCCTTGCGGAAGGACGAAGGGGACTGTCAGACTTTGACTGACTAAAAACCAACCCGTGTTCCTCATGTACCCATGTGCCGGAGGGGCGGGTATCACCGAAGCATTCGTCCTATCCCCCCGACGGAACCAACATATTGACCTCTACTGACCCTTTATATGACTGGTTATTAACAATTCAACAGCCAAAGCTATACGTTAAGCTGTATATCAGACGATTAATAGAAATCAATGCTGATCAGAGATAATCATGACAATCATATCATTTATTTTTCTTTCTGTCTTTCATGATACTGTGATTACTTTATTCTGGTTTTATCACGCGATATAATCATTAAATATTAATTGAGACTGTTGAAAATAGATATAATAAACCTTGGATATTGTTTTTTGTGGATTACTATAAGTATCATGGTACCAGGGTTGTATGAACTCGAAGCTTTGGTTTCGTTTGTCAGGGGGCACGGCAGTGGCCCCACCAAGTCAAGCAGAAAAAAGCGGCACGGCCGTACCATACTTTTCTCGAAGCAATTCAGGCCATTTTCGACTCCCTATAATTTCGTTGTGGATAAAACTAGAAGCCTGAATTTTCAGCAACTAATCAGGCATTGTATAAATACGGTGTATTTAAAATTTCAGACAATTTGAACCAGTAGTTTAAGAATGACAACTTGGTAAAGTTTCTGAATTTTGTCACTCACTGACTGACTCACCGATCATCAAAAGTATAAGGCACTTCTAGCAGACATAAAGGCTTCAAATTTTGAATATATATAGAGTTCAGTGTCCTTATTATGGAAAGAGAGAGATTAATCCTATATAAATGTATAGGATTACAAGGTTACATTTGCAGTTAATGAATTATTACTGGACAATAGAAAATAATAGGTGTAAGTAGATACTACTATATGAGGCATAACGGGAGGGGGTATAGAGTGGGTAAGGGTGTGTTTAGTCCATGAAACTGAACAACATACCCGTGGGAAAATATGTTGAATTATGAAAAAAAGTCTTTCCTTACATTACAAATTCTACTTATATTCCAAGTGAAAAGTTGTTCAGTTTCCTGGGCTGAACACACCCTTGACGTGTCTCTTGTATTATGTAAAGTAAACTCTACAAAAAGAAGTGAGATGCCATCAAAAACATCCTGTAAAAACCCAAGTCTCGCAGGCCGCAGCTCAGTCTCTCTATCGTAAAAAGTTGTGAGATCCATGTAATACCAAGTCATTTAATCTTTTTAGTCTGTACTTAAAGGACCTTCTGTCTTAAGTTATTACATAAGTTATTATCATGCCAATATTAAAAATATGTTACGTTTTTAACAAATAGATTGACTTGCCATCGCATGAAAACACAATGAATATTACAATTATATTAGATTCTTTAGTCTATTGCGCCTCACGCAATTGAAATTCTCGAAACCAATTCATAAATCGGTACTCTTGTTCGCCATTGAAGTTTCAGTATATACTAATAACCAAATCATGCGATGACCAAGTCGATCTATTTGATAAAAACGTAACATATTTTTAATATTGGCATGATAATAACTTATGTAATAACTTAAGACAGAAGGTCCTTTAAGTACAGACTAAAAAGATTAACTGACTTGGTATTACATGGATCTCACAACTTTTTACGATAGAGAGACTGAGCTGCGGCCTGCGAGACTTGGGTTTTTTACAGGATGTTTTTGATGGCATTTCCTATTTACATGATACCACTGCTCAAGTAACAAATAGATGTAACTATGGAGATGAAAACTTCAGAAAGCTGTTTGTCATAATCATTCATCATCCCTTTTAATAAAATACAAATTAATTATATACAAATGAAACTATTTTCTATATATAAATAAATAACTAATAAAAATAAAAAAAACAATACCTATATTACAAATATGTACACTAAGCGTCAAAGTATTCCTCCGCATCGCTGTCATCCGGTAACATGCCAGGAGACTGGCTGCATTGCCACGTTGTATGGCAATGCTACTTTAATAAATGTATTGACCATCAGTACCCAGTAGTCGAAAATATCTATATCATACTTAAGACAGATTTTTTTCTATGTATATATATGTATATTTTAATATAATTAGGTCATAATCCTTCCTATTTTCATTCCCTAGTTCAGTTTATTCCTGCCCTACCCAACAGACAGTTCGCGAGCAGCGAATCTCCAGTACACATCGGCTGATGCACGCGAACTAGGGTCATCGCTATCTAGATAGCCTAGATCCACTTTACTGGGTACGTCAACCGAATTAAACAGGTTATCTTTTAATAAATCGTGGGTTTTGTGGGTCAGCTTTTTTTGTTTGAAGGAGGGAAATGACGAAAGAAGAAACGGGTTTCTGTTCCTATGAACAAAATTTTATCAAAATTTTAGTCACTATTTTTTACGGTATATTTACTATTATTACACTATGAAGAGCAAAGATACCTACAGTTTAGCCGAGTGTAATTATTTTTTTATCACAAAATAGCTTCATATGCCTACGCGTTTAAAAAAACCGGCACTCATTTTCATAGCCTAGAGAAACCCTGAAAAAGTCACATAAATAAAACCATACCACTCATAAACAAAAGTACGTAACTTGATATTTTATTTTATAATATTCTCTGCGGTTAAAAAAGATTAAAATACACAACAAAGGGAAATGTACGTGCAATAACAAAATCTACAGTCCATTTTACATTCACAAACTAGTTTTAACATTAAATTATTTACAGCAAAAACAACTATACTGTTACAAAAAGGGAACCGCGGCAAACGTGTATAGTTCAATATTTCCATTTTTATTTGATGTTGGTATTAATAAAAATAGGAACTGTATCGGCTACTTAGCATTCGGCCGGGTTTTAAGGGTCGCTTAGGGAAATACGTAGCGAGATGATCTCATACAGACGCTACGAGCCTGACAATATGAAAATTATTTAAACTGTTGTGTGTTTGTATTTGTGTTATGTGAAAAGCTTCATTTATCCCTCCGATTATCCTTGACTCGTTTTAGGAATCACCAAACCAGCAACTATTTTCGAAAAAGCGAAATACCGGATTATAAATCCCAAACAGAAGAAAACGAAATTAAAAGACTGAAAAATAGTTCGTTGAACTTAGTTATTTCTATTTCAGTTTACTAACCAAAATGCTTTACCAATCACATGATATAAACCGCAGCCATTTGTTTCTGAAAATATCGACATTATACATAATTATGAACTATTTTCATAGAGTATAATGGCTTTATCTATCAGAATTATCAATATCAGACCAATTCCATGGTAAAGCTATGCCATTCTGACGCAAATCATTATATTAGGAACTCGGGTCTATTCTTTGTCCACACTAGACAATGGCGGCCCTTAGGGCGATTACAGACGAACGATTTTCTACGTATATACAGTCGTTTCGGGTTGTTGAAGGATAAAATATAGAGCATGTGTAAACGCACGTGCTGAAATGTTTAGCATTTCAAGGATCATCGTAATCGTATCTATGAAATGTCTTTTTATTTTTTTATTTTAATCCGTGCCAAATTTTCAAGCATTCAAAATTCAAATTTAGAGAAATTATAGAGTATGGCACTCTAACCGGCAATTATAGAGGTTCGACTTTAGCTTGCAAGTGACAAAAGGTGCGCCTATAGGCGTATCAAAAACGAGCTTACACACTAGTCTGAAAACCCTCTACTATACCTGATCATTGTATTGTACATACTACAATTAATCTTCATACCGATTCGTGAGCAAACTATCGGCCGACTAAAAGTCTGCAGTGTGCACTCAAAGGCTCGATCTAGTCGCGTGACAGAGCCTCTAGTCACGTCAGCTGTCAACCGCGTGTTTAATATCGAATTACTCGACGCCTGCCTCTGTCTAAAGCCTAAATAATGTACTAGATAATTCAGCTGAATTACGACGTCGCGTTTATATTTGTTTAGTTTTTAGCTTAATAGTTAGTTTGGACGTTGTTTCTGGATTTTAGAGATGGTGTATATGAGTTTAGAGCCTTATTTGCAGTGTTTAAAAAAAAAACCTATAAATATATACTTTAATATCTCCTTGGTTTTGCAATATAAAACAGGTAATTATCGTTTAGTTCGTGCCTTAGTTTGAACATGATACAAAACAATCATCCTTTACGTAAGTATACTTAGAACCAAAACAAGCTTTTATTATTGT
>NWSH02000210.1:5173766-5194035 GCA_002382865.2 Heliothis virescens
TTTTGGCTTGCGTACTACAATATTCTATTTTATATTCTTCGTTAGACGAGGTCAAATTTCGAGTTAATTTTGTAAAATTTTATTATTTGCGATTAAACACCGGCTTTGATTTTATAAATTACTAGCTTCCGCCAGCGGTTTCACCGCTCTCCCGTGGAACTGCTGCGCGCACCCGGATAAAATATAGCCTATGTCACTCGTGGATAATGTACCTTTCGAATGGTGAAAGAAGTTTTAAAATCGGTCCAGTAGTTTTTGAGCCTATTCTTACAACCAAACAACAAACAAACAAAACAAACAAACAAAGTTTTCCTCTTTATAATATTAGTATAGACTAGCTTTCGCCCGCGGCTTCGCCGCGTGGAATTCGGTTTAAACGACACACAGCGCCATCTACAATCCATCCATCAAGCAAACAATATTTTTGTTTTCCCTCGGGAATATCTATTTTTTTTTGGGATAAAAAGTACCCTATTATTTAATCCGGACTTCTAACTTTACGTCTGCAAAATTTCAAAGCAATTGGTTCAGTAGTTACGGCGTGAAAGCGGAACAAACAAACAAACTCACTTTCCGATTTATAATATTAGTAAGGATTGTGCCAGTATAGACTTTCGTCTGAAAAAAAAAACACCAATAAAAAGTTCATAGTTGTTATTCTGTCTCAAGGACTGAGTACTTTCTGCACCCAGATAAAAAGTAGCCTATATATTATTCCGATATATAAGCCAAGTTGCATCAAAATCCATGCTGCCATTATTATAACAAAAAGTAACACACACACAATAAACTCACAAACTTTTCCCATCATTGTAATACTGTGATTCTTAGCTACTTTATACACAATCTTAAAATCTGAACAAGCCCTAATTCAATCTAAGGTAACACCAACAATTTGTTCTAGCAAATGCAAATTCCCTTGTTGATCAAACTAGGCAGGTTAGACTAATAGCTGTATTTAAAACGAAGCCTAGGCCAAAGGCTGTTATTACCTGAGAACTACCTATTAAGGCCTGAGAACCCAACAGTTGTAGGTTTACTAGTAAATAAAGTATATTATTTTCATTTTTGCAAATTAATAGGGAGGAGTTTGTTGAATGACAATTATTAGAAAATCGCTTTGTAAACATGTTGAATTTATAGCATAAATACCACTATATTTGTAAATAAAGTGATAAGTTTTTCAGTAAAAATGCTTTAACATTTAAAAGGCGGAATAAAAATCAAGAAGACAGACTGACAGAAATTATATTCTAAGTTACACGCCCCTCTAAAATAAAACCACACAACTTCTCTATCTGAAGTGTAAAACGCTACATTTTTCATGAAAACCCGTTATTTTGAGGATAAACACAATAAAAATATGTATTCAGAATGTCAAGCGTTCGTCAAGTTGATTGACGGTAGTATAATACGGGGAACTAACTTGAGTAAATATAAGGATATTTACACAAACATTTTCTGCAAAAGTTTGGCCGCTTTCGGCATCGTTTACCCTATAAGATGAAAAAACAAACTCCTTTCATAACAAAGCAACTATAGCTAATTCGAGATGCTCTAAGTACTCAATTTAATAAAGTTTTTAATTCTGATGTTTAAATAAAAATGTAATTAACTCCAACTATAAAATTGCTCTGTAGCCATTTTTATCCCATAAGCAGTAAAACCAATTCCAATTTTTATATTGCAACACAGAATTTTGAAATTCGCTCGCTGTCACAACAATATGGCAGCTGCAGTGAACTGTCAAAAAGCGCGCGAGATGAATGCCAGCCGATACATGGCATGTGCCGCGAATGATTTGTGGCGTGCTCGCCAAATATGAACGCGGCCATGCTAAAAATATTGATTTATTTTCAGCCTATTCAACTTTTTGATTTATAAAATATAATATCCAGTGATGACCGTCACTCGTTTTATGGTCCACGTAGAAAATATAGAAAGCGTAGGGTTTTTTTTCTGAGTATAAACCTACCAAATTGTTTTCGTTTCCAATTTTGATAAACAATTAGTTCTAAACCCGAATCAACTTGTAACAATTACGTCAAACGGTTATAAGTTATAGCTGAAATTTGAGCATCACGAAAACAAGTTGTGATTTAACTAGTCCACAACAAATAGAATATTTTATTGCTTGCATTAAAAATAATGAAGCAATATAGGCAAATGCCGGTCGAAAACAATCCGACAGCAAAAAGATCTACCATTTTCCTTTTCACGTTAAAATTGTTTTCTTCCACACAAACACAACATATGACATGGAATAAAAAGTAAATCCGTGAGGTGACGTCATGAGTGACCTGCGAGGGGATTACACCTATAAGCCTCTCAAGTATCGCGGCTTCAAAGCAGAGACTTATGGACCTCTTGCGGAGGTTTTACGAGCTATACAGATAGCCCATATAATTAGTATAGTATTATTTTAAGGGGAAACTTGACTAATATGGAGGATTATGGGATGTTTGTGTGTTTATTCAAAGGAAGTTGGGACGCAAACAAGTCGAATTTATGCTAATATTTAACGAGAATTGTATAGGTTTTGTTGGTATGTTACTGATAACCTTTACAGTGGTTTATTGTAACTTATTGGGTAAAGCAAAACAAAATTGTGATCGTTGAAGCACAGATTTGACCTAATCTAAACAATTAAAAAAGGTTTAAGCCGTTCCGACCTTTACTCTAGAGAATGACATGGCGATTATTCACATACAGTTAACACCCAAACAATTATCTAAATATTTTTGTCTCTAACTTTCAGCAGTATTCAAGAATAATCTTAATGCAATCACAAAGTACATTCGAGAATAATTCAGATTAAACTCGCAAACGTCATTTACGAGCTATAAAAAATGTATCGTAGCTGAAAACAGTCTCTTTGAAAAACAGCGGGCAGACTATGGCGTACAGCTTCCCCTGTACAGGGTAGGTGCCAGGGGAAATACACTTGATTGCACCCGTTCGGGTCAGCACACGATGCATTTTGATTTCAACCCACTTCTTATTTGTTCAACCTCGCTTTAGCTAGAAGGATTGTTACTTTTTCAGTGTTTTCTGCACTTTTGTTTTAGATTATCGTGCTTTTGGTGACAAATTGGTCAGAAAATCGTTATTGTTAACAGATTTTCGTATAAAGTGGTTCACAATTCGGATGTTTATATCTCATTGAATTGGCAACGTCATGCCAGGACGTACTCTTGTTTTCTCATTTACGACTACAACTTTTTTTAAACATCAATAAATTACTATTTTATAATATTTGGATTACGTTCAGCATTTTTTTAACGTTAATACTCTTACCTGTTGCACAAACCAATTAATTTGAGGTAACACAAGAATAATAAAACAGAACACTAACTCAACCGCACTTCACAGGTCGCGTTCGGCGATCAACCAAGACGTTGCATTCGAAAGAAACGTTACAGATATAGAAAAAATAACAATTTCTCACTAATTGCAAGTCCTTGACATCTTAAACATTTACACACTAGTGAAACTCATCAATAATGACTAAGAATTACTAATGTATGGCCGGTCGAGCGTGAATACGAGAGTAGGTAAGGTACATCACTATGCCAAGGGAATTTCATAACGACTACAACTAATTAATTGCATTTATTATTCAATTTAACTGGCACAACTAATTTTCACTGCAGTTGGACGTGTTTTGCGACAAATAAGGTAATGTGTAAATGAGTTGAGGTTGCTGAATGGTAATTGTTTGAAGAAAAAACAGCGAATGAACAACGTGCGCGTGAGTTTACGATCAGTGCATATTTTTTATAGTTTTTTCTTTAATGTTGTATTTGATTTATTAGCAGATTATGCTATAATAAAAAAAGTATTTAACACGGCAATAAATGAAAAATATTTTAATTACTTATACTTATAAAAACTATTTTTTTATGTTTCTTTTTGTGCTATTTCTAAAAAAATGCTCAAACCTGAAAATAAATCTGGATATTTCTGAAGTGTATCTCGTAATGTCATTACACGTAACATACTAGTCAGGAACCGTAACGGTGGCAGGAGCTTGCACAACCGCAGTGCATATTAAAGGCTGCGCGGGCGCATCCAGCACAGTGACACGCACACGCCACACCAACATGATTCGCAACATTGCTGTGAGTATTTGTTTGGTTTATTTTTATGAAGTAGTTTGATGGTGATTAAAAACGCTGAAAAATAAAATCTGAAAAAAAAACGGTTGCAATCTTTTATTTTTTTTCTGAACATTTAATTAACAGAATTTATGATTCTTTATTGTGATAATAAAACACGCAGTTTAGTTAGTTTGAAGCAAAGGTTTAAATGGATGTCATTTAAATTAAAAATAGCTAGTTACAAATATACCTTTTACTGCGGAATTCAATATATATTCTATCTATCTCTGAATTTGCTTACTAGAGATAGGAATTTGACATTACTTGTATGGTGCTAATGTCAAAATTCTATCTGTAGTAACAAATCCAGAGATAGATAGGTTATTGGGAATGGCCGTTTAAGAACCTTTTATTTTAAACTGTCATTACTGAGCGGTATTTTCTTAATCGATCGAAACGATCATTAAAACATTTAATAATACTATATGTGATAACTTTTATTAATTATTATGATACCGCCAATTAATATGAAGAGATTCATACAATTATGTTATTATTTCCAGTTGACCCTGGCCGTAGTGGTTGCAAGCCATATGTGCTTAGCGAACCCTGTACCAGAGCCCGACCCTGTTCACAGAACACAGTAAGTACTTCATTAATAAGTTATTAAATATACTATGATTTATGACACCTATTTTTTTATACATGCCTTTGCGTCCGCGATTCGACCTATGAGAAGTAAGTAGGATTGACGTATTTTCATGTAATCTGAGTGAACTCACAATAGTTTTATTAAATTTTGTTAGCTATATTTAGTTTGTATTTTAATATTATCTCTAAATTAAGTTATACTGCTATTGCATTGGGTATGTCCTGTAACGATAGCTTGGTAAATAAATAAATAAGTCCTTTTTTAGGCACTACACTTACACACACAACACAGTACACTTTATCTGCAAGCATTAAAATCGGTTCAGTAGTTTTGACAACCAATCCGGACAGATAGATACAATAACTTACGAATTTAAAATCTTAGTATGGATTGGATAGGCTGCTATTTATAACATTTTATTATTGCTCTTTGCAAATAATTCTACTAAAACGCGGGGAAAGTAGCGGGGAAAAGCTAGTGTTTATATTAAAGCACTTTTTTCCGTCACTTTGTGAAAAAATTAAAGACTAGTTCTTATTATCAATGTTAATCTACTATATCTAAATTGTACAGAACACAGCAGATTACGGTACCCAAATCTGTCAAATTGCACCAGTCAAACATTAACCTACCTCCATAAGGTGGAAAATCTATCGCAGATTTTTGACAGATTGTGGTAACTTGATGTGCTGTTGTCTGTACTATATAAGAGGAAAACTATCATCAGCCTATTATACTTACTTTTTGGTATTTTTAAAATTATCTTTTTTAAATAATAGTATATTAAATCTTTTCCATAACCTATATTAACAACGGATTACCTAATTATTATTTTTATTATAATATTTTAAAATGTTTTTCCTATTCCTCTAAAGCCGATTTCCATGGAAACCTTTATCAGGTTTTATCTCCAATAACATTTTTACTCTATTTTTCCCGACTACCAAGAAAAGTTATGTTTTACGCGTGTATTTTGTATTTTAGTAAAATATAGGTCATTAGTAGTATGGGCAATTTTTTTCAAATACAATAATAATTTAAGTTATTTTATTTGATGCTAAAAGCTTTTAAATAACTATTTTTATTTAATTTTCAATTGAATTTAAAGGTTACAATGTAATAATACAATGTGAATAACAGGTACAGTCAGCCTCAAAAGTAGCTGAACAAAATCTAAATTTTCAAAACTGATAAATATTGTAGCGTCAATAACTTACCAGAGTATGTATCTACTTTTTTTTTAATCTAGGATTTTAAGCATAATTTTGGCGTGTATGTTGTTAAGAAATTATGACCCTTCACGTTATTAGACAATTATTAAAAACTTAATTAGTTCAGCTACTTTTGAACAACCGTACAATAATTACTTTTAGGGCTCGTTCAGACACTGTGGGAACCGCGCGATTTCCATGCGATTCTGAAATCGTGCGGGTCTTATTTATATGTTACCGCCAGAAAACACGCGGTTTCCGTATGTCTGAACTAGAGCTTATCCATCAATTTATCACACAAAAAAAAAACCTACAAAAACAAAAGCCTACACCGTCAATTTCTCCCATTTCCCATACACATTTCTCAGTGATTATTCCCCTGCCGTATATTTAGGATTTTCTTGATAACTCAGATAATATCTGGCTGTCTATCCATCAGATTTATTGCCAACATAACGGTTAATGGCAGCTGTGACATGAGTTATGTACTGATGTTCTTGCTAATTATGTATGCCTTATGTATGTTGTGTATTGCTTATGTGCCTGTGGTGACGTCATTATCAGTATATTGTGTTGTTAGGTACAATATAATATATATAGTTGTAATGATGGGCCTTCTGTGTTTTAGTCGTTTGTAGGTGTCGTTAATGTAGGTTATATTTTTGTAACCAAAATAAGGTAAAGTTTCGCAAGCATTTCATATAAATTCATTTCGAAAAGGCTACACATTTACGCACTTAAGAGCATTTACCGAAATTGTGCTATCCAAAATAATGTAAAACATATTGTTGAGAACCAAAATAATAAGCACTACCTTTGTAAGTTATTTCATCCCTGTGGTTTTCCTATTGTGTATGTACAAAAAGACATAAATAAATAATTCTAACACAGGTAATCTAGGAGTTATTAACTGTGTAATATATTTTTTTAAATCTTTTTTTCCAGCGTGAGAATTCACGTGCCGTATGAAGTCCATACCCTGCATCATCATCATGTCGAAACAGTTCCTGTGATCAAGGAGGTCCCCGTCGTCAAACACGTACCCATCATCAAAGAGGTTCCTATTATAAAAACCTTGCCGGTGGTACAAACTGTGCACGTACCTGTTCACCATACTGTACACGTTGAGAAACCCGTCTTCGTACCAGTGAAGGAACATATATCGTTCTCCTCGTGGCATTAATGGTATTAAATAAGTTGTAGAAATAATGGTTAGTAATTCTTTGAAAAATTGATAAAAAATATATCAAATTAGTTGCGTAGTTCTAATATACGAGTAATAAAACATATGTGGATGTTGTATCTTTCTTGTAATTGGCCATATTACACGAATATTCAAAATACCTTACTACTACTCATATTATTAGAGAGCTACATTGAATATAATTATTGTGTAATAGGATATTTCCCTCATATTCTTATTATTTTAGAGTAATAAAATTATCCTAAGCTTTAAGAAGTAGGTCAAAGAACTGAGCACTTGAATATTCGTCACTCATTTGCATCTTATTTTGTGACTTCAAAATACAAAGTAACTAAAATTATGTGGCTATAATCGTATATACAACCAAGTCGTTAGTCAATTGTTTACATGCTTTAAGTTACATTTATGTAACTTAACACCTAAAACTAAGTCTATAATTCAGAAAATAATTTGCTCAAAGATAATTCAGTGTAAATATAGTCCGAATAAAATTATTTTAAATAAGGGCTGTTCACACAAGAGCACTAGTGTGTAACTACATTAAAAACGTCGAATAACAAATGAGCTTAATTAACTAGCCACGTTACTTTGCGAACCACCATTTTAATTGGACGAATGAACGAGTGAACTGTCGAAATTATTGCGGACACAAATAATGTTAATATTAGCGATTATTCTATCGTTTGTTATTCGATTAATCGAGATATTTGTACTGGATTATGTTAGAATTGTATTCGAATATGTTGCACGTTCTTTTTGTAAACTTCTACAGTTGATTTGGAAATTTCGAAGAATCGATTAGCATTACGATAATCGATTCTTTTAAATCGATTGTTGTTACACAATACTTTAGTCTTGATCTAGTCGTTTTGTAGAAAAAAATTAACACATACCGAATTTTGTGAAATTTAAATAGCATATTTTGAATTACACATGTGCATGAGTAGCCATAGCAATGTATTTTTTGTTTATAAATTGGTAATAATAATTAAGTGTTATATTTTCGCCATTATTTCTACAACGATCAATTTAACCAATTACTTGTAAGTACGATGTAAATACTCATAAGTACTAAGTAGATGTCCAAATATTCTTGTAAATCACATAACGAAATGTTACACCGTTCTTCTGTGATATGATAATACTATGGAAATATTTGATGATTTGAGGTCTTTTATTTATCAAACTAAACCCTAATACCAAAACCATACCCACACACACTATGGGTACACCATACCCATAGCAAAATAGACGGTAGTTAATATTATCAAATTAGTAACTAAACTTTTCTTATCACAAACCAATTTTTTTTAATCATACTTTCGTTTTTCGATTTTCTAATGTTACTACATTACAGCCTATGACATACCTACAATACATGTAATATTATCCTCTCCTCCACCACTATAAAAATCCCATAAGGCCAGAACACACCAAAACATACCAGCTTCACTTACAATTATTACATGTTAAAACAAATTTCAACCACAAAACAGTGGCAGAACAACGCAAAAAGTCATTTCAGTCCCACAGGATGAGTTCCAAGCTTAACAGCCAGCTGCACATAAATATATACGAGTGTTTGTTCATGTCACGGATTCATGAGCACATGGAATAATCATTATGGGACAGTGGTAACACCATGTGGCAGAATTGTGGTATGTAAATATTATTAGGTGAGATGTTAATGCTGAGAGATTTGTATTTGTCTCTTAAATTTCTCCTATGACTTATATACTCATCTATAAGTTTCAAAACTGATGCTAAAAACAAAAATATCTGACAGTTTCACCTGTTTTTTTGGGTGGGACATCATCAAATGTTCCCTCTGTGGATGCAGCGTGAGACTCTTACTGACCAAAACCCACCAGGTTCCTTCTGTAGCTATTTATGTGCTAGGGCTGCGGTACCTCTGTCACACAATCCTGCAGTCCTTACAGTTTCACCTTAACACTAAAGCTACTTAATTTATAAATTCTCCGCTAATTCACATTCACTCGTTGCGGTTACTCCAATGACTTACAACTCCGTGGCATGTAAGGCTCATTGTTTAAACGCGTTATCGTAGCTCGCAGACTATCGGCATGTCAGCCTATTGTGGCCTTGTCAGCCTCTGTCAGGCTGAGCTGAGCGTACTATCGAGAGAAGACATGTGTCAAGGCATGTCGAATTTTGAATGCTATTTAATTGAAGGTTTAGATTTTCAGCGTATTTGATTACTAGGCCTGATTGGTAAAATGATATTTGTTTAAGATATTTTCGAGAGCAGGTACTCGTTCATGTTCCAGTTTAAAGCATAACTCAATAGTTCTATAGTACAGACATCATCACATCAAGCTACCTCAATCTGTCAAATTTCTTCAATAGATTTGCAACTTTATCACAATAGTGGAACTTTAATGCTCCTGCTGTCATCTGTACATTTAGCAATTCTTTTCTTTGTCAAAAACGCATGAGTGTAGGCATATTACCGATTTCAATATTTCTAGAATACTGACCCTACCTCCCATAATACAATATATAAACCACATTACCAATCCTGTAGAGGCTTAAATCCACTCCGAATCCGCACTGTTTACAAATTCGTAAGAGCCATAATGAGCCCTGTTTACAGCAATGGGAATAAATGCGTACCAAGTACTCGCAAATGGACAAAACAGTTAAGTTTACTGGTTTAGTTCGGCTTACTGACTAAGTTAACAGTTGATTATGTTGCGATTAGTAAATTAGAGTAAATACTGCGTTTGCTGTAGTGCCACAGTATTATAATTTTTACATAGACATGTAGGACAATAGATTTAATGAAAGACGATATGGCTAGGAAGAATGTTACTTGCGAGATTACATCACAGAAATGAATAAGTCATCTGCCTAGCCTTTTCCCAATTATGTTGGGGTCGGCTTTCAGTGTAACCAGATTCAGAGAACCAATGTTTTTCGCCGGTTTGACGTCCACAACCCTGTTACCCGGGCAACTCAATAGCTATGGTAAGACTTGTTGTCAGACCGACCGACGTACCGACTGCCAAAGATAGTCAAATGACAGCCGGGACAAAGTTGATTGCCCCAAACCTATTTCTTTCTTTTTTAAAGTAAAGTAGCTATTAAAACATCTGTAATTAACACATTTATCATGAAAGGCATATTTAAAAACCTTATTTAAAGTTTCCATTTATGAATCCGCTGTCTGTTGAATGGCAAAGGCAATTAACATTCTGCCAATAATTACGAAGTTTACTGACGTTGGGTTGGTATCTCTTTCTTGTTTCCATTCGACGTGGGTGGCACTTTGTAAGTCATAAAACTGCGAGCCTGACTGTTGACTGAGACGGCCCTTCAGTTATTTATGGTATTTGAAAAAGTGAGAATGTTAAGTTTATGACCTAGGTACAGACGACAGCAGGTCACGGTACCCGAATCTGTAAAATTTTACAAATCAAATATAGGTACCTACCACAATAGTGATAAAGTTGAAATTCTATTGCAGAAATTTGATAGATTGCGGTAACTTGATGTACTGTCGTCTGTACATTCTAGTTTATAGTTATAGCTGTAAACAGCATAACCTGCCTCTCTTAACAACTAACTGTCTTATCATCAAACATTATAACATGACATAAACAGCTGTGTTGCTGGGAAGTTTGTTCATCATCCCTTCTTATTTAGAACCATTACACTAGGAAGTGGTGGTTTTTTGGGACGTTGTCCCTTTGTAAAAAAGTACTCATCTTATATTTCAATAAAGTGAAAGCCTTGTGTCAGTAAAAGGCTTTGACATTACAATTTTTACAAGAAATAAAAGCGTCAATTTCATTAATCATCATCGACTATCAAGAAATATCTTCCAATTAACCCTCGAAAAGTAATCAGAAACATTTTCGCGAACTGACAATGGAACGCAACACAATGCATTAACACGCCCACTTATTGTTTTCACGGTAAATTAATTCTTTTCGCGAACTCATGTACACTTGTTAGTGATAATTATTTCGCGAACGCAGCCCTTGACTGTGATAACGTGACAGCTCCAATTGAGATGCCAATTTAAATGGCAATCCAACGAACAATGAAGTTAATGTTGCCAGTTAATGGGATGTTTTAAATAATCGGTTTTGTTCTTTTTTTAAAGACTATTTTTGTCGTAAAAATTAACGTTTCCAATTTCAGTACAACGTTCTCTTTTAAATCAAGTCGTGTCCTAAAAATAGAACTACCAATTAATAATAATACAAAATTATTCCTATAACATATCAATAAATATAATTACTCCAAATAATAATTAATTAAAACACTAACACTACGAATAATGACAATTTATATTCGCAGCCACACAACGAGCTTGCAACAGCAAACTAATAAATAAGCTTAATTAAAACTCGGTAAAATTATTTCGATATCGACGAATTAACCGACCGCGGTATTCGAGCGGTTAGATTTAGTTAGATTACGATATGAGAGTTAATGGACCACGGTTTGTACGCGGATTTTGTTAATTTATATTACCTGTGTGTAAGATAATTTGTGTTATCTTGTTTTAATTTAAGTTGAGTTAGTTGAAAATGTGATTTAGGTTTATTGGAAACTTGTATGGAACTTTATGTATATGTTAACGGAAATGTATAAAATCTAGGAATTGCATACAACTCCTAGGAAATGTATACAATTCCGAAGCTATTTAGGAAATGTATTAAATATTGATTTAAAAATTATTTAATAGATACATATCCTGGGAGATGTATACATTTCCTAGGAATTGTATATAATTCCTATATCGTATTAGGAACTGTAANGAAATGTATAAAAAGAAGGCTTTCTGTAATAAAACACCTTGTTAAAATGAGAATAATATTTTTTATGAAGGCACTCGTTGAGGTAACCAGGTAATCTGGTAATAATTATAGCGTAAATTATAATATGGGAACAAATTTTTTGAGCTGTTATTTAAATATTCGAGATGTTATGATGATCAGTTGAAAAACATATTGAGCAGTTATTTAATTTAATGCCGGTTGATTAATTATTGTGACAGTAAAACATGGACAGTAAAAAAAAACAATTAGTTGGGTTATTTTATCATACAATGTCAATTCTAAAAATAATTGAGCAGTCCAATAATGGAATGAGCAGTAAACGAATCGCTGTAAATCCGACTCCACGTAGTCTTGTCTGCCCTACCCCTAGAGTGTAATTCAAAATCGCGTAGGCGCGGAGGGGCGAGGCGGGCCGCGAGTTGAGGAGCAGGTGGTTGTAACACTCGCCACCGCGGCTGAGGCTGCAGCAAGCCGAAGCTAAGGTGGTGAGGGTTAAAGCTATCTGTGACGATAAACTCGCGTGGGACCGCCGGAGCTCCGCGGCGCCGGAGCCATGACAGAAATCATGCCTGCTGCATGATGCATGCTTGATTGCATGTTGCCTGTTGCCTTCTTACAAACAAATTCCGATTTGTTACTGCCCACATGAAACTGCTACTTACACTTACTTAACTTACCAAAACTGCTAATTACAACTGCCCCATTAAATGAGTGCCATATAATATCTTCATATTACTAATTAAAGCTTCAAAAATCACATTTCCGATTGCTATTTAGGAAATGTATAGATTTCCTAGGAAATGTGTCTAATATAATTTATTTTACACATTTCCGGGCTATTTTAGGAATTACATACATTTCCTAGGATTTGTATACAATGACGGATTACATACATTTCCGTTAACATATATACTTAAACATTTGTTAAAGTATTACACATAATCACCTTTAACACATGAAAGACAGCTGTAATAAGAAACAAAACACGCCGAGGACAAATTGCGCTCTATCCTATAAAAGCTCAGCGTACTTTTCATCATGAAAAACCGTTTGTAAATCACGTAAACCACGCAAACAAAGTCAGGGCGCAAGCTAGTTTATTCATAAGTTTGAACGGACAGACGTTGCACGAAAACGCAAAAACCTACCCATTATAAATGAAGAGAAATCATGCGATATGAAACACCGCTCGACTTCACCAAATTATTGCTTCGGCGAAAATTTTTAAATTATACAACACGAGAACCAATTATGCGGGTCAGTTGTTTCTCTATCCGAAACGGTGAAATTTGTTGGAAAACTACACAATCGAATAAACTGATGCTTTATAAACTACCGGCTTTACTTATTGGCACGTTTGTGCGCAATTTATTTCCTATACGCTCAACTGTGTTGGAAGTTTTTTGTTTCTTTTTTCACTTACCTCTTTGTTGAGCACAAATAATTTTGGCTTGCACATCCATCGATTGTATGTAGAACTTTTGCTGCAATCTGCTATTTTACTCATTTTAATTAAAGCAGTTCAATCCATTTTATTCATCAGACCGTCTAATCTCAAAGACAACACCAAAATTTGTTATTTAGCCGACTTTATAGCCGACTCAGCTGAAAAAGTATACACTGTAATAAAAAAGGGAACAATAAAATGCAACATTTCTCTGGTAACAGCGACGCTCCCCCACATAATATTCAGAACCGAGCACTACATTTGATCAAAGATATGTTTATTTCATGCATAGTCTCTCGGTGGCACGTCGTAGGCTATAAAATCTAGAATGAATCTATTCAGTGAGCCAGCTTCACGAAATTTACGTAGTGAAAGTTTACAGTTACTTCCCATTTCGGAGTTGGCTGGTTGTTTCGGAGACGACCAAGTTCTAAGTCTGAAGTTCCATAGCTTTTGAAGGCATCTCGGGCCGGCCCGAGGTCTGTATTTGGCCGTTCTTGCCTATAATCCAATGGTAGTTTGGATATGTTTGTTTAACAATAGCCTGCTTAAATATTGACGGAGCTACAGCTTTGAACTCCGTCCCGATTAACAGTTATGACTACCTTTAAGGTTACTGCTTTTTGTTAGTGTGTCTTTACATCTATTACAGTTGAATTCGGCTTGTATCTAGGTTTGACATTACGCGGAACTTCGTAACTACGGAGCGTAATTTGGCGACTAGTTTAACTTCAAAGTAATTTGCTATATGAACTTGAAACTTGGCCGTTTACATCAAATTGCTGGCACCGAAACTTAGTTATACCTAAAGTAGGTAGGTACCACATTGATTACAATATAAACGCAAAAATAGAACGCGAGAAATTCATACCCATTATCGCGCACTCTCTCATTTGTTTAACTCATCAAGGAAAAGATCAATTAAGAAGATTAGTTATCGCCTTTAAAGATTACGTCATTGCGAGCAAACGACAGTGGGAAGGGGTGGGGAGCTGGGGGGTAAGGTGACGAAAACGCACAATATCTTCATTCACGATCCGCCTGCGGCCGATAGGGAGCGGGCTTGTTAACTCTGGAGACGATTTTACGCGTCTACATTACGTCGCTTATAAGATGAGCTTAGGGACCTGGCTTTAATAGAACCGCATTATAATTTTTATAAGTATCTATAAAATCCTGTGTGATGTAAAATTCTAAATAAAAAAAGGCTTTCATTCAAACTTTAACGACCCATATAAAGAGATAAAATGACATATCTATAAGTTCAAACACATAAACATATCGTCTCATCCTTTTGTTTACTGAATTGTGGCGTGAGCCGTACATAGGTGGGAATGTTAGCCTCATAGATAGCTAAGTACATGTATAACCAGCGGTATATATTGCCGACCGCGGCACTATCGTGCTACCGCAATTGTAGGACCTACTCTGTGGTAGCCTGTAGGTGAATATCTAAACAGGGACCAGGCGTAATATGTACGTATAATAATATATTTGGGTATATATTGAGATGGTGTCCTATTAAATGCTCGATTAAATACATATCTGTTTCTGATTTCTACGTTGTTATTTTTAAAAAGTATTTTGTAGCTTTGTTTCTTACGAATTTTCAGACCAAATCTATGAAGTAAGACTAACAATTGTAGTCAAGTAGGATGTTGTGATGGTGTAAGATGTTATCATCTTTCTCTTACAAAAGATACACTAATAATAGTAACGATAAAAAGCCAAATTATTAATATGCACTTACAATAACATTTGTGCTTCTTTTCCATTTAAAATTTCAATTTTATCTTTAAAGGTACTTAATTGAAACTTTTAATAGATAAGTACTCTTGAAATTATTTCTAATTCTTAGAATTTAAAACGGATACCTAAGTGTCAATTCAGAAATTAAAAACAAATAATAAAGGTATTAACAATACATCTTTGTAATTAATAAAACGTACAAGTCTTCATATTCTACAATTTAAAATAAATAAGTACCTAAGATAAAATCTTGCAAACTATTTAAAAAAATTATAAAAAGACACATTCTCACCAGCCTCAACATTATACATATTCCATAATAGACATCTCCCTGTGCGGGCTGATTATAATACAAATACATATAAACACGTATAAATATACGCATAAACACAATTGTCACAATCTGCGCCTACGCATTCAAAATGATACACCACAACGCAATCAGTGCAAAGCCTTATACGGCATACATGTGTGATTGAAGATTTTAATACGCACTTTATATGGGTTAACAGACAGCTTTTTCATAACAATGAAAAAATATTACCGACTTACAATCTGATATTCTTTTATAGTAATCTTTGCTGCCCACTGCCTCAGAAATATAATATTTGACGTCCCCATGAACGTATCAGATAACGTGTAGATAGTAACGTATTCATATTTCTAGGCATCTAGATGCATCTAGGCACCTAGATGCCAGCTCCAAAATCCCGCCCTCCTATAACTACACCTACAATGCGCAAGGGCAAATTTGCTGCGCTATTTGTGACCGCGTGTTTAAGGTAAAATTTGGTTTGGCTAGTCACATCCGAGCCCATGAAAGAAACCAATTTGCCGGTATATGCCAGGGTGTCGCCATCGACGGAAACGTCTAGGAGGACATCATCATCATATTTCCCATAATACACTAGAGAGCTGGAGGCATACAACTGCTTCTAAATTTAGGCTACTTGCGTAAAAAGTACCATCCAATCCTTGGCATTTAAAGTACTCCAACAAGTTTTATTACTCTTCAACAGAAGAATTACAACCTCAACACAGGCCCAAATTAAATTAAAAACAATTCCTCGTAAAACTGCAACAACGAATCGATGCTATCAGATGCCAAGTAAAAAGCCTAGAAGATATATAATACGCCATAAAAACCAGCGTCCGTTCAAGTGATGGTCCAATTTGGCTTATTTTACTGCCATCTAGTACGAAGATACCGTCTCCCAAGAGTTATTAGGCTAACAAAATTGCACGCGATTTTTCTTAACTGATAATTTGTTGTTCAAAGAAAGTGGAATTAGCATTCTGAATGAGATAGGACGTTAATCAATTATGACGCCGCTTTTGTTTTAGATTGAAGTCAGAGCTTGAGTTTTTTTGGAGTCTAATTTTTGGCTTTTAATAATTATTTTAGGGGTTATGAATGTTTGTAGAGATATACAGCGAGATTTTTTTTATGTTTTATCATAAAGCTGTATTCTATAATGGCTAATATTACCACCGTGTTCGTAATACCAAAGTACATGAAATAAACCTATAAGCTTAGAGGGCGACCTGCATAAGAAATAATACTCCAAATCCTAAATTTATCTAGAAACCTTACAAACTATTCAAAAGATACAACTTTCCTACTTAACAGATTACATAGAAAATATTTTCTCTGTGCAATTTTTCATATTCTTTTAAAGTTTTATTAATTCTGCAGTACTGTCGCGCACACCAATATTAGTTACGGGAAAGTTATTTAATTATGAGCTTCTATGAAGGGACACAAAGGTAACTATGGCTAAGTACTTAATTACCTAATTGTGCGCTCTCGGGGCATGCTTAGTTTGTACTTATATCCTGTATTTTCTGAAAGGGTAAGCAGCTTTTATCGGGATTTTATTTTGAGATCATACTTTTTCTGAGAATATTGATATATTCGAATGTTGAATTAGTTCGAGTGCATATTTAATAACTTTCAAAAAGTCAGGCATAAAAATATGGGAACGATAGTCTCTCTGTTATTAATTAAATATTTTTTCTTCGATCGACAAAATGTATAAATGCCATAAACATGTTGCTCTAAATTTAAAATATCACACACATTTTTTGTACATTACCATATTTTAATTTCACACATGGTCAACAGTTGAGACGTCAACCGTGACTCACTATGATATTTATAATTATAACTTGGCATTAATTACACGCACAGCCAAACGATTGTGTTTTAATTACATTAAAAGGATTTAGAAAATTATTTATTAGTTCAACGTTTTAATTAAGGTTATTTTCATATCTCCAGCAAACACCCTACAGTTTCGAGATGGTAGTGTTTCCATAAAAAAAAACTAAAATCACTATTTACAAAGCCAGTCCTTCAGTAACCTAATACCTCTCAAATAAAACCACTAATGCACCGACGGCAAACATTACAAACGGCTGTTACCGTCCTTTATTGCCATCTAAACTTCGTTCTACGTCCAAATACACACCACTATTTCAAACAAAGGTGCGTTCTGAAGTGCACAAGGCATGCAACTTTAATATTACCGTATGTATAGAGCCAGATAGGGGCGGCCATGGGCGCGGGCCACCCCGTCAACGAACCCCATGAGCATATGCCAAACAATCAAAACTTTAATAACAATATTATTTTTATGAATACACTTTTGTTGCGTGACTGTACTGAGAGTTCTAGTTGTGTATCGTAAATTATTTTTGACCGAATTTTGAATAGTATTTTTAGCATCACTGGCTTAGCAATAACCATTTTTTTTATGGTAGTGATTATAAAAATAAATAATTACAAATATTTCATTTATTAAGTACTGTATAATTGCTACGATAGATTTTGCATAAACTTATGTAAAACAGCAAATGTCTCGTGTATATTTATTTAATCAGACTTGAATTTAACACTAAATCAAGAGAGATGTAAAATTTATTCGTGTATTTTATGAGTCTAGACTAAACCCTGCATCGCTGATGAGTAGACCAATAAATTCGCCTAAACTTAGCTCCTAATCTTAACTAAAATGCGTTTGTTTTAGTTAGGTAAGCTATTTACGACTTTTTATATCTATGACGCTGTTTATTGTTTTCAAAATAAACCTGCACCCAGAGGGAATTATTTACTCGTGTTAAGAAGCAGCCTATGTCTCTTTTCAGTCTCTAGACCATCTGTGTACCAAGGCTCATTTAAATCGGTTTAGTAATTTTGGCGCGGAAGCGTGACAGACAGACAGAGGCAGTTTCACATTGATAATATTATTATGGATTAAAGTTATTCAAAACATGTTCACTGATCAAATGAAATAGGTTCCAAATATATCAAATAAAAATGGTTAAGCACTAAAATAATAATTATAATAAGGTTAAAGAAACCATAATTACCAAAAAAAATGATTGATTAAATACCAACTCAGCTGTCATAAGGTCTAGACACTTTTTTCATTAGAACATTAAGGTATTGGTAACTGCAGCTTATCGTTAATCTTAAGGACCTTAATATCGATTTATCATTAGTTTTAATGGATTTAACTATAGCCTCGCACTTTCATACTTAAGTTTTCTTGGGTATAGAAACTCGTGTTATCTTCATAATCTTTATTTCGGGCGAATGTCGTTAGGCTTAATATTCCTATCTTGCTTTTTTCGTCAAATAATTTTTATTTTGTACATTCACGCCTCTGAAGAACCACTTTCCACAACGAGGTATAAAGCCTATGTCTATTTTTAGGCTAGAATATGTATCTGTATCCCACCCGACAGACATATAGACAGAAATTCAATTCAAATAACTCTTGAGCATAAAATAAGAGGTGGTTTTAACCCTAGTAAAAACTCCTTTTCTTTGACGTCCAACCATAAAAATTTACTAACGAGTAAAGCATTCAGTGGGACTCTCAAATGATGCACCATTATTATAGAATTGCAAGGTATGTAAATAGTTAATTTTGATCATCATTACCAATCATTATTTTAGCTATACCACTAACATCCTAAGCCCGCCTTTATTAGTGTGCTATACCCGCCTTTATTAACGTTCAGCCTACAAACACTGTTTATCGATATCCAGGCCAATACCTGCGAATGATCATGTTAATTGATACTGGGAAATGGCGCGGCAACCGAATATTGTATGGATTTATTGAGGCAAACGTGTGTTTTGCCAACAATACTGTTTACACCTTATGTATCTATGTAGCTGTCTATTTAGGTGCCTCATGATTGATTATGTAGATGACGGGTGATGTTTTAAACGAAAAAGGACATTAGTGAATGAGTGTCATCAATATGTTGTATATTCGTCAAACAGTCATCCTAATCGCATAAATAATGAGAAAAAAAATCTTCCTACTAATTTTGTAAACACGAAAGTTGTGTGTGGATTTTTGTTACTCTTTCACGCAAAAACTACTGGATGGATTTGGATGAAATTAGGCAAATATATAGCTTAAATATCAGAATAATAGATAGGCTACTTTTTATCCAGGTACGAGAAATAGTTCCTTCGGGAAGCGGGTGAAACCGCTGGCGGAATTTAGTAATGTTATAAGGAAGAAATCACAAGGTTAAGATAATCTATACTAATATTATAAAGCTGAAGAGTTTGTTTGTTTGTTTGTTTGTTTGTTTGTTTGTTTGAACGCGCTAATCTCAGGAACTACTGGTCCGATTTGAAAAATTCTTTCAGTGTTAGATAGCCCATTTATCGAGGAAGGCTTTAGGCTATATAACATCACGCTGCAACTATTAGGAGCGAAGAAATAAGGGAAAATGTGGGAAAAACGGGAAAAAATATTCATCCTTGAGGGCTTTCGTTGCATGCGCTGCGAAAACGGTTCAAGATACCAAAAATATATGTACAAAAGAATTATTCCTCTTGAAACGAGCTAAAAAAATGTCCGCGACAGTATATGTCTATCTTTTAAGATTAATTCTCTAGAACCGTTTTTATGGTAATCTTTGGTGGAAATGATTGCATTATTTGTTAAGAGTTGTACCAACGTAATAATATTAATCTTTATCCAAATAAATAATAAATATTGTTGTTGATTAAGAGTATTTAATCTATATTAATATTATAAAGCTGAAGAGTTTGTTTGTTTGTTTG
>NWSH02000210.1:5196567-5227973 GCA_002382865.2 Heliothis virescens
ATAGCTCATTTATCGAGGAAAGCTATAGGTTTCTTTTTATCCGGGTCCGTCGAGTAGTCTTCTGTCTTCTTCTTCTATCTTCTCTTCTATATAAAACTCAAAGTCCTGACTGATTCACTGACTCAACATCGCACGGCCCAAACCCGTGAACCTATAAAGCTGATTTTTTTCACAGAGGTTCATCTTAAGACTCTGACGCGTGTTAAGAAAGGATTTTTTGAAATTCGTGTCCTAAGGGGTTGAAATAGGGGTTGAAACTTTGTATGGCGAATGAATATTAATTACGAATTTAGACATAAAACTTCGTGTAGTTATTCCTTGAAATAAATAAGTAATCACGTGTTTCACGATTTTTTGAAATTCGTGTCCTAAGGGGTTGAAATAGGGGTTGAAGCTTTGTATGGGGAATGAATATTAATTACGAATTTTGACATTAAACTTCGTGAAGTCACTCCTTGAAATAAATAAGTAAACACGTGTTTCACCATTTTTTAAAATTCCACCCCTAAGGGGGTAAATAGGGGTTTGGTAATTTGTATAGAAGGCTTATGATTTTTGAAGAAAGTGACATGAAATTTTGAAGATAGGTTTCCCTTAGGGTGTAGACATCGCATCGCATTTTACGAAAATAAACTCCTAGGGGAGTAAAACGGGGGTTGGTAGTTTATATGAAAGTCCTATGTTTTTGATGTGTTTACCTGATGCAGAACCGCAACAGACGAGCTAAACTATAAGAGATACAAGAATGGTGCCATTGTAAAAATTTATCCACGTGATGAAATTTTTCTGCTGAGATAATTAATTTGAAGATCTAGAACACCTTATGTGGAACTTCAAGAGCCCAGCTATACCTACTATAACACGTGTAAGAATGATGTCTTAGCAAAAGTTGTTTGGTCTGGTGGGTTGACTTACAAAAATGAAAGTTCTGAATCGCCTCGCACATTCAGTCGCTACCGGGCTCTTAGAATACGACATCAGATGCTTCAGATCTTTGATTTTGACGACTCCGTTGTCGCTGGCATAAGCGACATGATCCGCGTACGAAGTCGCGGGCAGAAGCTAGTTATGTATATGTGTGTATGAGTGTATGTATGTGTGTGTGGATTGCAATTTCTCGCTTTTAACTTCCAACTGATAATACTATCTTATTATAACAAATGACGTGTGATTGATTGACATATTATTTAAATATAATCATACATTTGCCATTCATGATTTATTGAAGCGTCTAGGTGTTGAGAGTGATATTAACTGGCTTCTCTCTTCGTAGTAATTGTTTACTTCAACTCATTTCTTAGAACTTTGGTTGACTGTAGTATAACGAATGTAATAAAATATATTTTAATGCTACCCGCCCCCGTCCCATAATCGGTGACCGTTTTTTTTTTTGGAGAAAAATAGAGCACACTCTTTGTAGTAGAACGCACACATCCTGCAAAAATGTCGGTCAAAAATCCTAGCAAGAACATCTTACAAAACAACTGACGTGACCAGGAAGCGTTAATGTGTATCCCAGAGACCACATATTTATAATGCATAAGTAAGAAATATACAATGAATATAAATGCACGGTACCAATATTTTCGTCCAAAACACCTCCAAAAATACTTCACCTTTCTGCAAATGACGTTCGCTACAAAACGACTACATAAACATCCTATTAAACTGTTTACCCACTTTTTCGTGAAAAGAGGGTAAGTTAGCAAATACACAATATTTTTCCATGAAAGAGGGTGTATACGAACACAGCTATAATGGGAGTTTTCCGTTCAACGCAATATGTGTCAGTGGGAATAGATGCTTTTGTTGTATGCAAGTCGCACCGCTCTTTAATGAGCCGCATCCGACACTATTGTGACGTCACGACTTAGTACATCTGGGATTTTGTTTTTTTTTAATTCTTAAAAACAATTGAACATCGGAGAAAATTATCTGTGCTTAGTTTCTGCCAAGCAACGGTTTCATATGCTTCCTGAGGCAATTTTTGACCGCGCCCGGATAAAAAGTAGCCAATATGTTTTTCTGATGTGTAAGCTACATATATTATTGCCAATTTTCATCAAAATCCACACACACATAAACTTTCACATTCACAATGTTAGTGTAAAGATAATGACAGCCTTTTCGACATTATCAATAATTAAAGATTAGGAAAGTTTTGCCTGTCTCATTTTACTTAGAATAACCACTAATTCAGGTCAACGACAGACCTCAAAAAAATAAAGTTTTCCAACAAAAATTTACACGCGTTCCATGTTCGCGATTATTTTCGCTAAAAATACGGCGAAGTTTTAGCTTGGCACGCTATAGCGTGACTGGGGTACAACACTATACTGAAGTGTTGCCACACTAATAATATTAATTAGTTTGGCTGTGTAAAACAGGATTTTAGAAATGTAAGTACCTACAGATGTGATCGCGGGCGCCAAGTGTAGCGTTAAGCCAATTATAAATTGGGGTGGAAACATATGTAGGCAAATTTACTTAGAATTAAGAGGAATGTTATTTGTATAGGGACAAATTAGTAAATATATAACAAATTTATATTCGTATCTACGAGCTTCTGATCGAGTAATATCTCAAAAGGAATATTCTCACAACTTAATACACTAAGTTTTTTTTTCTTACACATTGCACCGTAATATCTAAATCCATTTAAGTCTGAAGACAAACCATGCCTTTGTAGTACTACTACTTAAATATAAAACGACTATTTTATTCATAAAACTGAATAATTTACGACTTTTTCATTACGAGTAGAGGGTACTTTAATCACGATTGCAGAATATTTCTAACTGAGAGATTAAACTCCGTTTTTAATTTGAATAATTGTTTCATTCAGACAAATTTATGATTTTAGTTTTTGGACGAGAATTTATTGCCACAGATCAAAATTGTTAAAACGAAATGCAACATTTGAATAACGTTTTAAAATAAGGCCCAGTTGGGCGCCAAAATTCTATTAAACCAAAAATATCAGACGACGTTTTTTGCAATTGCTTTATTTAATTAAACTTTAAAAAGCTTATATAACTTTTACGTCAGTTTATTTTTCATGGAATTGCCTGAGAGTTTCTATTTGAAGTTTTTCATTAGAACAATAATTGTTCCGCTTAGTTAGGATTAACATTGAGTTAACTTTAACTGGTTTTATAGTTATGTCTAATTAATTGCACAAACATATCTAAAATTTGTGATAAGAGTTTATGTTATAGCTTAATTTGAAAGAAAACTAAGGCCTACTTTCCAAACACAGTCAAAAAAATATTAAAAAAACAGCCTTAATCATTAAAACCCACTAAACACTCTCACTTATAAACACAGAGAAAATTACTCAACACGGTCCTAATTTCAGCAGGTTCACAACGAGACCTAAATCCCATTCACTCACAAACACGTTAATAATTAACTAAGTGAACATTAGGCGTCAAATTAGACGTTACCAGAGAAAGACATCTCGGCTCGGAGGGCTTCAACCGTCGGGCCGCCATCTTGGATCGCGTAAATTCGGGATAAGAGAGAAAATAAATCGTAAATACACGTGACAATGTAAACCTCGGCATCTGATAGGTGTTTAATCTGCTGTCAGATCTTGTGTTGTTTTGTATGGTACTGTTATTTTGATGGAAACAATTGAAGTTTATTTATTAGTAAGATACACGTGGTTCTAGAAATTTCAGCTGTGCTATTTTTATGTTTAGGGACATCATCACAATTGTTAATATTTAAATATTAGTATGATTTTATTCTGTCACAGTGACTAAAGCATAATTTTACGCCATCTTGTTTCAACTATGACCAATGACCATGCTGCAATTATTGCACCGACATTTCCTAAGTTTCAACTGGCATCACCCACGCCAAGCTAAGCAAGAAAACAACAACTGCAACATTGTTTTAACAAAGCAAATAAATCCATTCAGTTGCTAAACAAAATCCAGTTTTTCATCCCACGCGCATATCGTAAGTCCTAAAAATACTTGTCCCACAAACTAAGGGCTTGTGGTATTCCTACAGAAGTCTTCGTCCTTAGGGCGCAGACTATTGACATTATGCAAGAGTCGGTAAGCCTCGGTCTAAGCCCGCGAGAGGCCTTTGTCTGACAGATATTCGCTGCGGTTTAGTGGCCTCTAGAAATAATACCTAAGTTTACATAAGTAGGCTTCTATGATTTATTTTCTCTTTGTTTCGGTTTTAATGCTGGCTGAAAATTTTTGAAATATTTTTTGAGCTTTAGAATATTTTTGCATAAAAGGGTGGTATCTACCAGTTAAGAGACAGGACGACACACAAAGATAATTATCATCTGCCTATCCTTTTACTATCATGGGGTCAGCCTCCAGTCTAACCAGATGCAGCTGAGAACCAGTGTTGTACATGGAGCTACTGTCTGTCTGACCTCCACAACGCAGTTACCCGGGCAACCTGATACCAATTGATATAGACTGGAAGCATCTCACATGTTTCCTATGGAATTTTTATTCGTGATCTAGAAAACAAATGGCCATAGAAATACTAATTATTATCTAAAAAAATCAACAACCCAATCACATCTCCTTCAGACTTAATTAACAACAACTCAAACCGACAAATCTTACAATCAAAAATCCATTCACAGCCCTAAATGGCCCGTAATTATTTAAGATGCTTACAAAAGCAACAACTGGAGGTTCAACTGTTAATTTTATTTTCGGCCCATCAACTTATCCAATTAAAGTCGTTGAATAATATAATCAACAAACGCTTACTCCAAGAAGACCGGTATTGAGGTTAATTATTTGCATGTTACCTGGAACAAAAGGTTCTTTTATTAATACAGACCACAAAACTTCCATTGCGATGCTTTTAAAGTTAAAAATGTATATTGCAAGGATGTTGGTGAATTTTAAATGAAATGAAAGCATCTTTCTCTACATACTCGTATAAAAGAAGTAATACAAAGGTGTTACAGTTTACACATTTAAACCTGCGTTAACCTGGGAATTATTTTCGCTTTATATATTATCAAGTTACCGCTAGATAATTAATTACATTTACAAGATATTATTTATAATTATAATTATTTTATGAGAAAGATCGTTACGCTCTATGATAAAAACCCTCAGAAAAATTTACACGTGTATATTTTCCGAACTTGATATCACCACACAGTCGGAAACCCTACAAACGTTATTTACCATCAACAAAACTACATAAGAACAACACAGCCACAGGGTTAAAGCCAACATAGTTATGACGCAATAACTTGAGCTTACACTCACTAACAATTAAGTAAAGCCTGAGTACCAACATGAGAGCTAAACCTAAACTTGTAGCGATTGGTGCAACGCTAAGTACTTGCTTGCGTCAATAAGCGATGGTTCTAACGATATGATAGTTTCCTAGTTAGAGGTTCGAGAAAGTTCTGTCTAGATCAAATCTGGTGCTGTGAAGTTTTAACGGTGTTTATATGGGGTAAGTGGGGTACAGTCAATGTAATTGACGATATTTTACTATCTTAAGCAATAAAGTTAGTGGTCATAAATGAAAGCGGTAAGATTTTCTGTTGATTAATGTTTCACTGTTTGAAAACACGCTTAGGCGATGATTTGACAATGAATACTTTCTTTAGAAATTTCTTGCAACAAACTGATGGTTATTAATCATTGATTGGTGTACTTGGAGTCTAGCTTAGAGCTAAAGAATAATTAAGAAATCCAAGTTTTACATCTAGTTAAAATTTTCAACTCCACAACACAATGAAATAATTAACAAAATATTACAAAAGCAAAAAAAAGTACCTATATTTAAATTGGAATTTTATCTCAATTGTATCGCACGTGACCCTACTAAATGTTTAGTAATAAAATCAATGAAAGATAAACGTGATCGAGACATACTAAGCATTCGTTTAAATTCGAACAGTACGAAACAAAGTCAAACAAATAGTTTCGCAGAAATAGATACTCAAATATAAATAAAATTAGAATATATTGGATGTTACGTGATCGGATTCTAGGTAAAAAGGCAAGTTCATATCTAGATTAAGTGTAAAGCTAGCAAGAACGTTTACAGACGTCAAAATATTCAAGCTAGAATATAAAATATTCCTCAAGAATACGTATGTTCTTTTAACAAAGTGAATATCGAAGTGACGGCGGATCAAGAGCGCAGAGGGACGGGAGGGGGCAGTGGGTGGTGGGGGTGTCGAGGCCAGCCGGCGATCAGTCACTGTCAAGTTGCCGATAGCGAAAGACGTCTTCGTATCGCGCAGAATTTTATCGTTAACGATATCAATTCGTATTTTTAATCGAAACTTTTCTTTTTGTTAGGCTTGCTGTTCCGAATCAGAAAATGGAACATGATTTTACATTGTACTTCAAAAGATGTCCGCTTTCCTTAGATATCTTAAGTAAATATTGCTACAAAGTAAACGCTGTTATATTTAGCTTTAAAGCACACAGCTAAAGTCGTAAACGTCTATATAGGAAGCTCATTTCCTTATTTAACTCAACTTTCTTGGGAAGCCAACTTTCCTATATCCTCCACTAATTATTTCCGAGAACCGCATAAACTTCATAAACAAATATTCACGTCTGTGCAACTCACTAACCTGTGGAGTGAAAACTTCAAACACTAAAGTCTGGGAGTGTAAGAACAACAAAAACTGTAAATACTTTTAGTTGGGGACGTAAACTTGGAGTACTCTTATAAAAGTTATTCGTTCCCAGTTCTATAGAGAGGCGTAAAACGTCACTGCATCGTTATCAATTGGATCGTTTCCTATGTAACATAGAAAGGACCGTCGTGGATTTATTACTTCACTGATTTTTTCAATTGCTCCGAATGCTACGAAGCGAGATTTATAAGACATTCCCTTACAAAGAGTCACGTAATTCTCGTCCCAGTTGCTATCGAGCCGTTTTCTAGATAACTCGAAAGATGCGAAAAAATTAAATCGATGGCGACGACAAGCTATGTAGTCGGACAATCGGATTCGTTCTTTACAGGAAATGTGTCCGACATTTTATAATAATTTCACTTTATAACTACTTGCATTTTCCTCTAAAGGAAATCGATTGCTTCTTTTCTTAGTGAGAAAACCTAATGTTAATCTAATAAGTCACTGGAGTATGAAATAATGCTTAGTAATGACCTCTACAAAAGATTATGAAAACATATTATTTAACGCTAAATCCTTTTTAAAATCTCATTTAGAGGCATTTCGTGTCATATAACCTTAATACAAACATAATCTTTAAATAATATTAACTTCACTGTTCAAACAGAAAATAAAGCTGGTCACACAAAAAGGAGCTCAGATGCAACTCACAACTGGTGACACCCCAGTCTACCATAGTTTTTACTAGCGAGGCGTGACCTTTTTGCTTAGCAGCCGGCTACCCCAAGAATTTGCATCGAACACCAAAAGAACTTTGAATAAATATGGTTCCGTATTTTGTTACAAAATTGGTTTTGAGAATTCATACATATTGAATTATATAATAGATGGACAGTGGATGCGGGTTACTGATATCCAAGAAATGTGGTGAACCTTAAAAAAAGGCCTTTAAAAGGTCAGTTTCAGCGGCTGAGACCACGGCGTATAAATACAGTGTATTCGTTTTACAAATATTTATTATAGCTTATTTAACTGAAATAAGAAAAGGGGTTACAGGATCTTTCTTGTCAAAAACATAAGGCAATAAATTGAACATACACCAGAGATGAACCTAAATGTAACAAAATATTCTCGAAAAATATTAATCGAATAGTTTAACTTACAGAGTAGATAATAACAATATCAAAAGCTACGTGAATCAAATGATAATGAAGGTACACTATTCTAATCTCGCAAGTTCGAACTCCGCACAAAAAAACAAAGGTATCTCAAAATCTCTGAATCAGTATTCACACATAGTAGCACATACTACGGATATGACTAGTCGGTTTCCGTCCCAACAACTAACAGATATTATTTAAATGTTATCTTTTACCTTCGAGAAATGAGAAACGTGATTTTAAAGGCAATATTAAAGACGTATTTTAACCCATTCGCTGTCCACAAAGTAGGCACACTAGTTAAACAAAACGGTGTGTATCACATTTGATTTATTGGACAGGGAAAGTGTTAAAGTTTTTATGTTCGAGGTATCTTTTTAGGATATTCTTAATAACTTCCAACCCACAGCTTGGCAACTTCGCTTGGTGTCAGTTAGTTTTTAGTTAACCGCTGCATTTCATTCTCCTCCATTAATGACTTTAGTAGGTGCTAAATAATCTATTTCCTTCTCAAGATCTTTAAAATTAAAATGCTTTTTCCATAATTCGACTAGTAAATCTAGATAGTTTATACAGCATCTTCGCAAAGCTTCAATTGTATTTATCTCCACTTGAGAAAAGGACGTCAGCTGGTCCATCTAATATACCAGAGTCAGATGCTGGTACTTATACAGAGGTCAACAACCTGTCCATAACACGTGTTGTTAGTTACTAAGCTAGCCGAAAGTCCTAATGTTAATAACCCCTTCAGAGCTTAGGGAATTTGCTAAGAACTATTTGAATATTGGTGAAAGATGATCTTGTTAGTTACAAGACTGAACTATAAAATATGCTACATGACAGCTGAACTATAACAGAAACCACATTATGAAGTAAAAATGTGGATTAAGAAAAAGGATAATTCTTATCCTTATTTACTTGCAAATGTTTAAAATTGGAGTCTGAAATCCAGCTTTTTTTAAAATGCGTTTCAAGAAAACCAAATACGGCTTCTTATCCAGCACATAAAACACTAAAACAGAATAAAAACGAAATAAACTTCGATGCAAAAAAATGAGTTGGAATTTCGTGAACACAGTAAACCGCAAACCTTGGAACTTTTGAATTCCCTTCGTGAATACGGTCACGATATAAAAAGTAATTTTAGTATACAAATATATGTTTTACAATTTTATTGTTTTATTTCACTGTTTATGTATCCAATCCTGGTAATAATTTACTGCCTTTATTTTCGAAAATTTTTAGAATTACATAAATCAAATTAGTGTCAGTTGAAATGAATGAATTATTCAAAATGTAAACTTTATTTCGCAAATTCGTTGAATTGATGTTAATGTATCTACTCTATATACAGTTCACAGTCTGAGTACTCAACCACTTCAGAATAAAGGATTCGTTTGTGATTAATTTTAGATCAAAGTCGTTCTAGATTGTTCAAAGGGTATCGTGTCATACCGACCTTCATATAAAAGGTAAATTGATTTTAAAATGTAAGGTGTAAAAGTGTAGTGGCACGTCTATCGAATGTTATCGATGTAGATACGTCTTAGAATAAGTAAACAGGATTAGCGCGTCTGAATATTCTTCAGTGGAGAGGTAGCAGGCTGCCAACGTCAGCGGCGGAGGCATCGAGGCATGAAGCCAGTCCTCTGTCGCCGGACGTGACCTCCCGACCTGCCCCCACACTCCCCGACATATTTACACTTCTTTGTCTGAAGCTCACCCTCACCACGCCGTAAACACAAAGACACTGAATCAAAACGAGATACCGAAAAAGTGTAAGGCTTTTCAATAACGGATCTCTAAGTCTTCATTTCTTGAGACTCAATTAAAAAGTTCCGTCTTTGTACAAAATATATTTCCCCATTTTTTTTTCTTGCAATCGGCAACGTAGCGGAAATTAAACTTTGCCTAAACTCTTTTTATTTCTTTACTTTTCGGGAGCGTATCGGTGATCGCTACCATTTGTTACTGGGCTTCAAATACGTCAGCAGACGAACAATTGAAAGGGCCTTGTAGGCGTCTGGGGCGGCGCCATTGTGTAGCAGGACTTAGCAGGTCAGCTGACGGAAAAAGGTTTCGTGAACGCACTTCTTTATATCAGCGATCAATTTGTCAAAGATATCGTACGAACCACAAGCGCCATTTTGCAAACGCTTTCACAATTTGCTCTAAAAATAATCATTTCTATTTCAGATGAGAGGATCTGTTGTGAATGATGCTCGGAAGCAGATAAGAGGTATTTGCGTAAGCAGATCAAGCCTTCATTTCCCTACATACAATCTCATGATCCGATTATGTCTATTCTGCAAGTATGGCACAATTTTTTTAAAAGCAAAACCGCCAGACTGTGGTGGATATTTGCCAAAGTGGCGTTTATACCAAACAAGGGTTCGGGGATACACAACGTTATATTGGTACATACGCCGCCGGCGCAAATCGACTGATGAGAATCCGAAAGTAATTTTGGCCTGTTTGCTTACTAACTTTGAAAAAGAATATGAAGATTGAACTTGATAACCAACGCTATTAACTTAAAACAAATACATCCGAGAACCTACTTATAAAGTATATTTTCGCAAAAATGTACAACAGATTACTCAGTTATCAAGGCCAGTTTTTTGCTCCGATTTGGAAAAAGAAGAAAGGCGATTATTTTCTGATTAAATTTCAACGAAGCCAATCAAAACGAAACCTCAGACAATTGTCAAACAAAATGGAAGAAAATCAACAAAAAGTGTTGCGGGCTCGTGCGGGCCCCGGAGCCGTGTGTCGCCATCCAAGCCGAGGGGGGAGCCGGCCAACCGTGCACGGCCCGTCTACCGGCCGGGCGGCCCTGTGTTTACCAGATCCACAATAACTCTATTGTATGACTAACTTTTCACATTGTAAGGGGTTATTGCTAGGAAACTGAGATATAACGTCTAGTATTTGTATTATGAGTGAATATGGTTTAATTTTTTTTTTGCTGCGTACTTAAAAGCTTTAAAATTAAACAAAATTTTTCATTAATTAATCCAGATTCATATAATCCTTCAAAAGAAAATTTGAAATAATCCATTTGTGTGCTCAAGCAACTAAAAACCTAAGTTAAAATAGTTCCAAAACAGATTTAAACAGAACATAATGTCAATTGTAATTCACGGTATATCAAGTGAAGAATCCGTACGAGCTATCAGTCAAGCCATACAAGGCACACACAAGCTTACTACTACAACATAATGTATTGATAGTTCACCTTAGTTCTGCCCCATAATCTACTTGGAACCTTGTAACGGATTCAATCCTTTAATCTCCCTCGATTTATTTGCTCACAACTCAACTCTAACAACATTAAACTTCATTAAACCGAATTGATCGTGATGGGTCCAAAACTTGTTCATGAAGCGATAATAACAAATTATTCGATTTTAATTAACTTTCAATATCATATTTAACCCCTCAAACCAAAGGCACCTTGTAAGCTAAATAGCACGTGGTTTTTGATGTTTTATTCATTCCAAATAACGTCAGGTAAATAAACGCATTAATATACTACAAAGAGACACTATGAAAATACCCTCAGTTTGGGTTTGACCTAATTGAAATTCGAAACGAGGTTTCAAACCTGTCCTGCGGTTGACCAACATTCCATCCAAAATTGACGTCCATGTCACCTCTGTAATCGAATTTAGTACAGCTCTAACAAATCTCAAAGGACTCGTTTTCCAACTACAAACACAGCACAAAGATTTATATTGGGGGTAAATAATTCGTTTCACGTGGAGATACCGTGTCTTCTGTGTCTACTGGCCGAAAGGTCTGCCAGTCTTTATTAACCCGCCAGAATAATCGATTGGTTAGATTAACGAAGACATTCTTACTTCACACATTTGAGTGGTTGGAACGATTTGTGTAAATTGGAGTGCTGATTAGATTCCTCCCTCGCTGCTCGCCGTCTTAATCTTTTCGATTCATTACTCGCTAAAAGTAAGATGTATTCGTGATTAATTGTCTTGTTTTGTCTTTCTGCGATCGAAGATTTATTTGGCGTAGTCGCAATCGGATGAGCTTAAGACGATTTTAAAGTCGTTGAATGTTTTTAGATATCCTTAAACAATTCTTTTTGAACTGTAATTCTGCTGACTTCTATCATCATTACACTATTTTACTACATTACTAAATAAGCCAGTAATTATCGTATATTTTTGAAATATTAGCGTCGTTTTCATGAAGCATCGACATTATTAAAACGGAAAATCTGATTCGTTGAATTGCGAATTCAATTTGAAAACTCATTTTCCGCGATCACAAAACGATAATTTTCTTCAACTTAGTGACTCGTTGAAACGTCGCCGTATAATAATGTAGTGAGTGAATAAGGAATCTACTTACTAATAATAACATTGTCAGAGTCTATTGTCCGTTGGGTTGACCCAATTACAGTCCGTGAACACCACATTGGAGCGAAATTGTTCGATCTGTCTACGGAAATTAAATTTTCTGAATACCCCTTCGTGAGTCGATAGAGAAAGCAAAAGTGCGGCCACTCGGATTGGACCCCTCACGCCCTGCTGAGCAATCTTGCTGGATGTTTCGTTTAAAGAAAATAGTTTAGCAAATAATCTTTAAATTAGATTTTGTAAAGTCTATCTAAAGCTCTATTTAATTTGAATACCTAGTACCTAAATGTTTAATATTACTTGATACCATTAAAATTTAAATTGTTCTAAAGGCAACCACATTATTATAGAAAAACATCAACCACAATACAATCAAGGCCAAACCCAAAAATCAGAAAGGGTTTGATTGGGCACAGGGCACATAAACAGGCGACTTCCAATGACTGCACACGACAATATTTCGATCATAATGCATCACAGTATTGACAGGACATTCGTACAACGTTATAAGATAGATCATATTACCCTGGTACATGGCTGGATTTTCTCAATTCATTTGTTATTTCGGGACCGCAATGATCAGTTCGCTACTGGAGGGATGTATTGTGGGGCGCCGTCCATTGTGATTTTTTTTCATGGTGACTCAGCACTTTTCCACGAAAACCGTTTCTAAGGCTTTTGTGCGCGAGCATCCTGAGGGATATTGGGATTGAATGAAATGTATACGCTTGTATATTAAATATGTACGCCGTTTGTATTGTTGCTTTTTAATTTGTTGCCTGTCGTGAACATACTTTTGTTTGTGGAAGTATTTCAATATAAATAGGTATATATTGTTCTGTACTGAATACAGATTTCTGTGTAACATAGAATTCCTAAAGGCTGAAAGATTCTTCTGAAGGACTTTTGACCGTTCCTGTATTTCGAGGTCAATTATTCGCTGTAAGCGACTCTTAAACTCGTATATCATTATTTTCTCAGTAGGCACTTTGCTAAGTGTTTGCCTGAACGTTATGACGTAGAAGACGTCTAATAACAGACTTATAATAACAAATGTCTATCGACTCTCACGTTCTCAATGCTATCTAGACATATATATGATATGTATGTATCTACATGTATGTTCTTAGACATAAAGTATTGATCATATCGCAAGCGGTGAACCTTTATATTCATGTAGTTAGGATCGATGGCATGTCTCACATATTTATAGAACGGGAGGTGAGACGTCGAAGTTAGGTCATGAATTTTATCTAATGTTATACTTAATACGTATTTTTATTTATTGAAGGGAACTCTAGTTCTCTTGAATCATTGCAAAAGTTAGCAAAAGCTCTATCGTGACGACCAAAGACAGCTCAGCTTTTTTAAACGCCAAACAATATTGCAGATCGTCAGTTACATTTCAATCAAAACAACTGTTGATAATGCAAAACAAATATTTGCAATGATTTGCCCAACCTTGAAAAGGCATAAATACCATATTCAAAGAATTGACACAAAACAAAGAATTTTAATACAGTATTACAATTTTAAAACTCGTATTGCCTGAACTTTTATTCGCCGTAAACAAACCCTGGTTTTATATGAAAGCTTTGCAACTGAACTGTGACCTAGACTTCAGAAACAGCTGTTTATCTAAAGGTCATAATCGAAAGGGCGAACTTTACCGCGGTTTCAACGTCAGCTGTTGGGGGCGCCGCAAAACCGCGGCTTTTGAAAATCGAAGAGTCATGCTTGTCACTTCTTCTAATTTTGAAATAACAGATTATGACATGTTTATTAGACAGCCAGTATTGTGGACTCAGAATCGAGGGTGATTTTAACTCTTGTTTTAGTTTATGGGTCTGTATTTTACTGATTTTGTAAGCTTTCGTAATTTTTGAACAGAATTTCCATAATAATTAGTACTTGCATTTAAGTCACCTATAAACGACAATATGGATGTGACTTCCATTAAGGTATTTTTAAATAATTACTATTATTCGAGACAGAGACAAAGTATTTACAAAATTATATTTTTGTCACGGGACTCGGGGAACTATCACCAAAAATAAATATGGAAATAGACTTTAACTAACATCACTGCACTCAAAATAGATTCAAAGTCAGCTTTTATTTCCTTACGAAACAAACTTCTGCTGCATCGATCGATTTAATTTCGAATATACTTCTCGATTTAAACTTATCGTATCTCAACCTATAATTCGCAGTCTTAGAATGACCTACTCAATGACCGTGTAGGCTAACAGTAGTATCGTAATAGGCGTCTATTAGGCACAGCAGTGGATTATTAAGGCGATTGCACTCGATAGTCTATAACGAGTGAAATTAGAGACAGCTCAGGCTTTCTCCATTCCCGTTTTATGCAAGCCATAACCTCTGTTGTGTGTATGTGTGCGTAAATGTGTGCATGTGGACGTGCTTATGATTCTGTGGGGTTTGTGGCATCTGTTCAAATACTGATTGAAAAAGTTTATGCTTTAAATAAGAATGCAGTTATGGGCCTACAATTATATTGAAAGTTTTAAAAGGTTTTAGAGAATTTAAACAATTCGGTGCCATTTTTTAAGTGAAATAGAAATAAGATGAAAGTACTCTTACATAATAAATGCAATAATCTATTCTTAAACATTATCCAACAAAGTCCAATAAACAAAAACTTAATCACTTCCTAGTCCTCAACAAACAACGCTAAGAACAGAAGCCACGTTTTCAGTTCATGGGCCTAACCGTCCTGGGTACAGACAACAGCACCTCAAGTTACCACAATCTGTCAAATTTCTGCAATAGATTTTCAACCTTATCACAATAGCGGTAGGTTAATGTTTGATTGGTAAAATTTGACAGATTCGGGTACCGTGGCCTGCGGTTGTCTGTATATACCTACTATTACCCGCGACTTCACTCACCAAGTGCAGTTGCAATTGTCCTGTTAGCCGAGGACACAAACAATGCGGGAGCCCAATCAAACGGCCCGGATGNTCTGAAGGACTTTTGACCGTTCCTGTATTTCGAGGTCAATTATTCGCTGTAAGCGACTCTTAAACTCGTATATCATTATTTTCTCAGTAGGCACTTTGCTAAGTGTTTGCCTGAACGTTATGACGTAGAAGACGTCTAATAACAGACTTATAATAACAAATGTCTATCGACTCTCACGTTCTCAATGCTATCTAGACATATATATGATATGTATGTATCTACATGTATGTTCTTAGACATAAAGTATTGATCATATCGCAAGCGGTGAACCTTTATATTCATGTAGTTAGGATCGATGGCATGTCTCACATATTTATAGAACGGGAGGTGAGACGTCGAAGTTAGGTCATGAATTTTATCTAATGTTATACTTAATACGTATTTTTATTTATTGAAGGGAACTCTAGTTCTCTTGAATCATTGCAAAAGTTAGCAAAAGCTCTATCGTGACGACCAAAGACAGCTCAGCTTTTTTAAACGCCAAACAATATTGCAGATCGTCAGTTACATTTCAATCAAAACAACTGTTGATAATGCAAAACAAATATTTGCAATGATTTGCCCAACCTTGAAAAGGCATAAATACCATATTCAAAGAATTGACACAAAACAAAGAATTTTAATACAGTATTACAATTTTAAAACTCGTATTGCCTGAACTTTTATTCGCCGTAAACAAACCCTGGTTTTATATGAAAGCTTTGCAACTGAACTGTGACCTAGACTTCAGAAACAGCTGTTTATCTAAAGGTCATAATCGAAAGGGCGAACTTTACCGCGGTTTCAACGTCAGCTGTTGGGGGCGCCGCAAAACCGCGGCTTTTGAAAATCGAAGAGTCATGCTTGTCACTTCTTCTAATTTTGAAATAACAGATTATGACATGTTTATTAGACAGCCAGTATTGTGGACTCAGAATCGAGGGTGATTTTAACTCTTGTTTTAGTTTATGGGTCTGTATTTTACTGATTTTGTAAGCTTTCGTAATTTTTGAACAGAATTTCCATAATAATTAGTACTTGCATTTAAGTCACCTATAAACGACAATATGGATGTGACTTCCATTAAGGTATTTTTAAATAATTACTATTATTCGAGACAGAGACAAAGTATTTACAAAATTATATTTTTGTCACGGGACTCGGGGAACTATCACCAAAAATAAATATGGAAATAGACTTTAACTAACATCACTGCACTCAAAATAGATTCAAAGTCAGCTTTTATTTCCTTACGAAACAAACTTCTGCTGCATCGATCGATTTAATTTCGAATATACTTCTCGATTTAAACTTATCGTATCTCAACCTATAATTCGCAGTCTTAGAATGACCTACTCAATGACCGTGTAGGCTAACAGTAGTATCGTAATAGGCGTCTATTAGGCACAGCAGTGGATTATTAAGGCGATTGCACTCGATAGTCTATAACGAGTGAAATTAGAGACAGCTCAGGCTTTCTCCATTCCCGTTTTATGCAAGCCATAACCTCTGTTGTGTGTATGTGTGCGTAAATGTGTGCATGTGGACGTGCTTATGATTCTGTGGGGTTTGTGGCATCTGTTCAAATACTGATTGAAAAAGTTTATGCTTTAAATAAGAATGCAGTTATGGGCCTACAATTATATTGAAAGTTTTAAAAGGTTTTAGAGAATTTAAACAATTCGGTGCCATTTTTTAAGTGAAATAGAAATAAGATGAAAGTACTCTTACATAATAAATGCAATAATCTATTCTTAAACATTATCCAACAAAGTCCAATAAACAAAAACTTAATCACTTCCTAGTCCTCAACAAACAACGCTAAGAACAGAAGCCACGTTTTCAGTTCATGGGCCTAACCGTCCTGGGTACAGACAACAGCACCTCAAGTTACCACAATCTGTCAAATTTCTGCAATAGATTTTCAACCTTATCACAATAGCGGTAGGTTAATGTTTGATTGGTAAAATTTGACAGATTCGGGTACCGTGGCCTGCGGTTGTCTGTATATACCTACTATTACCCGCGACTTCACTCACCAAGTGCAGTTGCAATTGTCCTGTTAGCCGAGGACACAAACAATGCGGGAGCCCAATCAAACGGCCCGGATGGCAGTAATTAAGATCTGCTCTCAAGTAATTAGAGTGAGACAAATAGTGCAAGCAAACGTGCCACCCAACCTCGGTTATAGGACTGTCGAACGGTGACGACTCTGTGGATCTCGTTCAATTGTGGCCCAATTGGTATAGCTAGTTATTGAACATGATCCTCATTACACCATTGAAAGGAACCTTCATGATTTTTTTTTGTACACAACGATATTTTGTATAGACATCAGCACAACAAGTTACCACAATCTGTCAAATTTCTGCAATAGATTTTCAACCTTATCACTATAGTGGAAGATTAATGTTCGATTGGTAAGAGTTGTCTGTATCTGTACAAAGTTACGCAGACAACTTATAACATGTCTAAGAAAATTCTTGCACAAGCACTGTTGATGAAACAAAATTCTTCCGCGACAGTAAATGCCGGAGAAACTTTTAACAAAATATTCAGAAAATATTGGTAAAACTACATAAGAGCCCGAGTAATTGGTGAACTACTCGATGGAAGTTGTAAAAATTCCCCGTAAGAGCAAACAAAAGTTTAGCTGAACTTGTGTACCTAATTACCAATTCCGTTCGGAAACCTTTCCGCGAGTTACAGAAGTTGTTTCGTGAAAAACGTAAATTGTTAACATTATCTAGGCCATAAATATTTTTTATTAAGTCTAAGCTGTTAACGTGGTAAATCCGATATCTTTATACCGAGAGATAAAGATTTTTAACACTTTGTGTATTAAAAAAATCTTTGAACTATCTATTTAATCCTATCTAAGCATCTCAAAACCACAGAAAACATAATCCAAATATCTGAACTTAAAATACGTGTGCTACGTATAAAAAAAATCGGAAATGACAGCGACATGTTAACATCTGCCGCCATATTTGTGAACACGAAACATCGCATTAGAGTTTCGAGTCACGCAATAAAAGAAATGTCGCTAAATCGCCTTGATAATAGCCCCCGCCATGAAGACGTACCAGAGATAATATGAAATAGGTTTTTAATCTTTTCTTAAATTAGGAACGCATAACTTTAAAAGAATATCAATATTCTTTTTTTTTAAAGTGAGTGCGCCTAATGTAAATAGAAAGAGCAATAACTTAAGTAACTTGGACAAATAGTTTTATAGCTACACTCAAATGTCTGAATAAAATTACAAGTTCTCCTTTTAGTGCTGTTTCTAAACCGTAAAGCTCATTTCGATTTAACTTATCTTAGTTGACAAACGTAATAAATAAAACATTCTTTACAACTTAGGTCAAAAACCGACTTAAAGAACTCAATTCAAAACTTTATTTTCATAACTCAAAGTATGATTTAATTTCGTTAATAATTCAGAGCAATTAATACGGTAACAAGAATAGCACCCACTTGAAATTTTTTTGTAGGGACAACGAAAAATAAACCATAAGAGGTAGATATTGAGTTTGGAATTGCATCGTGAAAAATTCTATTCCCACATGAATGATCGCAGCGAAGTGGGGTCAAAAGTTGAAGTTGGTAAAAAATCGGTTGGCGCAGATGTTTAGCACATGGCGTGGCACTGCGATGGAATAACGTTTAATAAAAGAAAAAAGTCGGCACTCTCATTTCTTTCTGTCCGATATTTTTCCTGATGCGCTAGTAGGTCACTGGGAACACTTTGATGGCAATCATAGTCGGGTAAATAGGAGCTTTTGAATTGTTTATTTTTCTCAAGATGCGGAGTAAGTGAAACCATCGTTGAAATATGAAGCAATTCTTTCATATTTGATCTTTGATCATATATTCACAAAATCGTAATTTAACCATAAATGAAGACTTTAAACCATCTATCAATTAGGTAGTCAAACCATGACGTCACATTTCCCCCTAATCAACTAACATACACTTCCATAAATTGCACAAAGCTTCTGACACTCACTCAAGTGAGGAAAGAATAATCTCGCAGAGGACTCATGAAAATATGAGTCACCTCGACTGTAATTCCTCTCGCCATACAATGACGTCACGGGGTGTAAGCAAACAAGTGTCGCGCCAAATGACACACATCAATCGTGGGATATAACTGTTGTAATGACTCTCGAGTGTAATATCAGTAATATGCAATGAGTTCATATGAATATGATGCTTTCGAAGTAATTTTTTAAAGGTCTACCATATAAATTTTGAAAAACATTTCATTATTTGAGACTCTGTTTCAGAACCTCCAAGTAAAGTTCTAAATAGCTGTCTGACTAATTGCCAAAAAAATGTTTAGTTTTGACTACCTTTCTATGGCATTATCTGCCAGCTAGCCAACTAAGACTTTATCTGAAACCTCTGAAACTGACCCTCACTATTTGATTTCTTAACCATAAGAAATAGGCATAATACCTTTGCAAAAAACTGCTAGTTTTCACATTTACTTTCTCCAGCAGTATTTCAAAGGTATATTTCTTCTAACCATAATTTGCCTGAACATATTCGTTGAAGCATGATCGGTTTTTCAAATAAATGAGTCAGTCTGCATTCTCAATTAGACAAGAAATTCTTAATTGAAATTAATTGAATGTGTTACTGAAACTATTGGACAGATGATATTTCTATCCAGCCTATCTGAATGACGTCATTACGGCCTGAGTCCATTAAACCATCGAACGAGAAACGCGGAATGTGATACGAATAGATAATCTTTAGTAGTTGGTTATTATGTAAGTATAGGTCTAAGGTATCCGAATGGCCATTCTTGAAAAGCAATTATTTCAAAATAGAAAAAGGCAAGTTAACACTGGCCTCCCAGAATTTATGAAAGATATTCTAAAGAGTTTGAATATGGAACTACCTCGAGCAAGCGACAGATAACTGGCTTCAAATAGGATCCATCCAGCAGAGTTATCACTGCAAAACGAATTCTTATACCTGGTAGCTCATCATATACCTAGGTATGTATACAGTGGCATCATTATGTTGCCCTACTTAAATTAATATAATTGATAACAGCAATTTTATCAAGTCACCCTCTACACAATAAACTGACCAACATAAATCTCCTAAGACAATAAAAGCTTCTTCTTGCACAAATGTGAATAACGACCATTATTTTTCCTATACTATTAAGCTATAGCTAGACAACTATAATACATCATTCGAGTCGTTTAATCTAAGAATATAAATAAAAAAAATATCAGTAGATCTTATAATCCAATTTTTTTACGAAAATAATAAATTATTTCTTCTTTAGCATCATAATCTACTTCAAACGGGATTAATGTCAGATTCACTGTAGTACCACTATAGTACTTATAAACAATATTAAATTATATCTATAAAGATGTTTATACCACCCAGAGAGATTATAATCGCTTGGCAGGGAGTTTTTCGTGCCTGGGGGATTCAGCAGCGCCTAAGCAATTACGTATGACATGTGTCGTAAAAGTCATATAAGTAACGATACGACAGCGGGGGCACACAATAAGTTTAATAAAGGCGATATCAGCGGTTTGCGCCGCGGTATTTTATACTGAGGAAAATAATGCTGGAAAATGTAACAGCGTTTTGGTATTACCTACTTTGTATTTTGCGAGAAGTTGTTTCGAGTTACGACACTATTTAAAAATACCGCGCCTTTTTGCGCAGATAGGTTAACAAAGAAAAATATTTTTGTTAGTCTTAAGCTATACCTGATACCAATTAGTAATTTTGTAGCAAAAATGATGTCATTGATCAGCCAGTGACAAAATTACTCCCAGGAAAAAAGTCTCAGTTGAGCAGTTGCACTAAAATCTCTAAGCAAATTTTCCAAACAAATGCATATTAGTATCACGAGGTATATAAAAAAAAAAAATATAAACAAAAACCGCGGTACTGCACAATAAAACTAATCCATTCCTTCTAATAAAGGAAGCTTATACAACTTCGTAACTAAGAAAAGGGGAAAGCGCATTTAAAAGTTGAACCAAGTTCTTAGCATAAGTTCATTAATTATTATCACGCGTAAGTAACGTGCGGTGGCGCCACGGGCGATACGAATTTATTAGTCATTGAGAACACATGAGATATGCAATTTGATATCCCTTTGAATAAGAGAGAAAGGTATATTATGTATGATAGCATATGATTTAACGACCATTATAACTTAGCTGGTTAAATGGAGACAGCAGTTTTTATTACGGAATTTAAACAGAAGAAACCATTTTGGGAAAATATTTTTTTAATATGTTATATGTAAGCAGGGTTCTATTTGTTACAAATAAAACCTGAGTGCTACGAATCCAAATGAAAATCAAATAAAAGTGCATGTATGTCACCACTGAGAAGCACCTTACATTTACAACTGACAGCAGTAAATCAACATTGAACAATATCAGAATTTGCTAGAGCATTTTACAAAAAAAAATATAAAAAAGAGAAAAATAAATAAACTCAAAACTCCAACCTTACAACACATAACCTGCCCATAACATATGCAACCATGGAGAGGAAACAACCGTCATCATGTGTAATCCCTAGTTCCCTATAGATCCCTTACATCCTCCTTTACACGGCCCTCCTTCATTCACGCTTCATGGTAACTTACTGGCCCTCACTAGTTCTTTCCACTCAAATGAATAAAGGAATGAATGGAACTGGAACATTGTGCTGTTTATGTAGAACTAAACGTATGTATTTAAATAAAGGAGACTTTACTGTGAAGTTAAAGTCTTTGTTATTTAAAAATCCAGTTAAATATAAAGCAATATTTGTTAGAAAAATCGCTGAAATACTGATTGATTGAGACAATGTTACGGGAAAAGCGGCCGTATAAGTATCATGCAAAGGACAGTAAAACGATGACGATGAAAGAAAACACAGACCAAAGATCAAAGAGAAACTGTATGCAAAACACAATGTACAAAAAATAGTTTGCCGAAAAAGCAGTCTGCAGTATTCTCCAAATAGGTTCGTTAGCATCAAGCATAGTTACAACTTCGTCTAAAAACGCAAACGCATACTAAGCCCGCTTAACAAATAAATTCGCAGTTTATTTAACTTTAAACAGTTCCAGACGTCTCGAGCACTTTTCAGTGTTCATGGTAAGAGTTTAACCGCGTAATAGTCTGCAAAAATGGATTTATTTGAATGTAGCACGCTTGCCTAGCAGTATTATTATTTATGCCTATTGACTTTTGCCTTGAAGGCTGGGCTGTGGCATTTTGGAAGCAACCTTTGTAATAAATGATGAGGTACTGTACTGTATGGCATGGCAGTGGGTTAATCAATTCAGAATACAGAAATAGTGTAGCTGTAAGGTAGTGTGACGAATTGATATTGATCTGCCTTACGTTGTTGAAGACCATTCCTATCAAGTATAGTATTAATAGTAAAAATGTTCTCTAAAGGTTTTGTAGTCCAGTAATTCACCAAATACCTAAATCCATTCCGAAAGAACTACATTCACAAAATGCTATTTACGTGTTACCATTATAATCAATCGCTTCCCGAATTCCGGCAACGAAAGCTCTCACGTTTCTATGAAAATAAACGGTTGATGCACTTTCTTTAAACACAACGTTTCGAAACAGATCGGATTGCTTCAATTATTCAACTGTGTATTGATCGAGTTAACTGTAAAATAGGCCGATTTCGACATCTGCATTGAATTTTAACACCTTTGTGAATTAAGCTTCAGGCAGACTAAAGATTTGAGGCAATATTTTCTATTAGAAAGACGTTGGAAAATTTGAACTAACATTCAGAAGAATCATAATGCACGTAACATTATATAATCACAAACACATGAAAGAAAAGCGATGTGCTAATCAAAGGAATAAAAGTACCATAAAGAGTACAGTACAAGATAAAAATAGTAACAAAGCTACAGACATGTCAAGAAATAAAACATAAAATGCGCATAATAAAAATATAAAAGACGCGCAGCTTTAACATGACAATAGCACACAAAAGGCTAAAAATAACGCAACAAGAAATAGTAAAGAGAACTTTATTTCCACAGTAAACGAGAAACAATTTAATCCAAACATTATAACACCAACTAACAATTTAGCTTCATAAAAGGAGAATATCAAAGAAGGAGTATAAAACGTAAATGAATGCCGCGGAAGACATTATTCCGGTCGGCGACGAGCCATCGCAGGCATGTTTCCGAATATAGAGTAATCGATAGTCAACACAATACTCCGTATTATGCACAACACGGCCACAAATGAGAAGGTTTATTTATCCATTCTTCGGTGAATTGAGGGCTATGTTATACAGTTAGGTAACGTATCCATCGTTATGGTGACATTATTGACATGCTTTTCATCGAATGACCCAATGATTATTTTCAACCTGAGAAAGAATTAGATCTATATGAGATGAAAACTATATTTGACAATGTATTGCCACGTAGACGTAGAAGAAATTTAAAGTTGAGAAAAACATTACGATGGATCAAATATTGATTGATAGTCCTAAAAGTTAAATTCCTAAAAGAACATGATCTTTTTTACCAATGTCGACTTTAAGGCTTATAACCGCTTAGTGTCAGTATAAAATCATATAAACATAAGGCACACATGGGCTTCACACTAGCTTATTTGTTATCATAGAAGCTGTATGCATCGTTAATCCAGTCTGTGTGAAACTCGACAGTCGCTAGACTGTAGTTTCCGGCTCGATCTTCGATAATTTGAAAAGACAGCACTGGGATTTAGACTCACAATACCAATTGTAGTGCTGTGTATTGCCACTTCAACCCTATCACCTAACGCATAGAGCTTATTGTGTAAAAGCAAGAGGCATCTTGCAGGAAGCCGTCATCACTTAAGCGCTGTATAAAATCGAATACTCGTACATTATTTGAACTAAAGATTGTTATTTTAATAGCTCTGTACAGTAAAGCACCTGCTATTAACTAAAGCTCCCATTAAAAAACAATTGAGCGAAAATAAATCATAAGTCTTCCATATGAAATGATGAATGATCTCTCAAATGCTTAAGAAAGTAAAAGAAGCGGAACAGTAGACAGTAGTGCACAGTTATCATTCAGCTCGGTCATTGACCCCGACTCAAGTTCAAGTGTAGAAGGGCCGCACGATACGTTTTATTTTTAGGGCTCTAAATATACTGAACCCGTTCACTGTTTCAAGTTATGTTTCCTGCGCCTGTTGATTGGCTAGCGTCTACTAAACACTTGCGAAAATGTACGCTAAGATCAAAGATAAATACTGTCGTAACTTTGAATTATGATACTTAAGTACCTTATGGTTTAAGTAAGGCCATTAGTGTTACAATTTAAAGGAACAGCAATATTAATTTATCATACAATATTGCTTTTGAATTGATTGATTATTATATTCTTGAGACAGTGCCATGAACATTAGAAGACGTCAGATAAACAGATAACCCTAAAACAAAAAACCTACTTACCATCTTACGCAACTACAAAACTTAAGCAATTCAATATGCTCAACCATAAAAAATATCAAAAAGGAACTTTAAACTTCAATTTGAACATCTTATGTCATATCAAGTAACAGAAATGGAACGAGAGAAGCACTTAGTATCATGTGAGGTCGTGCTGTTAGAATTGATGTCATCCACTTTAAGATCCAATAAATAATCAAATGTACACCCACTTCCAATCTAACATAAGACAATGGCGAACATTGAGCAATATTATCGGGTTTATGAGACAATTCCATTCTAGAGCTCGATACCGTATTTTAATGATTCCGGTACAATTTTATTTTTTACCACCTGAGCGAGGGAACAGGCTTGCTTACAAGTAGTAGTTTTAATAACCAAAGGGGGAGGTTGGGCAGTAGACGTTTAATTCTATGGCTCAGATCATGAAGATGAAGATAATCAACTAAACAATACCGATAAGATGTCACCAAGGCCCGAAATATTGTTCCTTCTCTTTTTTGGGAGTCACTCAAAATGTAACGAAATTCCCTATTATATCGGAACACCCTTCTATCAATTTCAACCACTTCTAAAATATAAATATAACCGCATTTTATCACCTGTAATAAATCTGATTTAATGCCGATTCCTCTTACAAAGTTAGCATCAACTTGAACCTTAGCACGTGGCAAAAGAATCTGTAGAAATCTCTGAAAAGAACAGTCTCAAAAGCTGCTTTGAAAAGATTCTTAATCCGTTTCATGTCAAGTTCAAATCTTTTATATTTGCTTTGACAGTTATAGTTACGCTGTTACCCTTATCGATAATCAGACCCGTTTTTATAAGTCCATCAATATCGAATAAATCGTTATCCATCGACAAAAGCTTATCCATTTTGAATTTCAAAACTAAAATCAAAATAAAATCGCCATTTTAAATTCATAGAGTGTACAGAAGGGGGTGCGATCCACCCTTAGCCGCTACATTCCTATTGTTACGGTCCACATTGTGCAGGAACCACCTGGCTCATTAACGGGGCTGGAATCACCACCAGCGTTAACAGACCCCACAGATCTATGCATACGCGACATATTTTCGACCTATATTGCAAATGTAAATCATTTTTGTGTGGATAACTTTAGATCCACAAAATTTGTACGAATGATAAGCAAATTCATAATCAAAACTAAGAGAATGCATCATTGATGATTCATAAACATTGCAACTTAGAATAAAGATAAACTAAATCCACTGGTTAATCTTTCTTAACACACATTAATGAGCACATTCACGTTATCTCGTCACAGCACAACTGTTAAATCATGTTATCAGAAAAATAAATCGCACATTGCAAACTTATCGCACGCGTACACACAAGAGGAATCCACTAAGCTCTCAGGGACCCTTATAAAATGGTCGCGGAACACGTTTCACTTGCCTTTCTCCACGTCACTGGCCCATTTCTTACGATCCATTGACTCCGAGCCATTCATCGGTGCCTTTTCAAATGAGAAGGGTTTTAAATGCGACTCACTGCAAATGAGAACGTATATGAAGATTTATCGCACATGCGTATTGTTGTGGGGCGACATATAACTAGCTCACTATGGCAAATAAGATCTATGCAGAAATAAAGAAGCTAACAAAAACATTCCAAAGAAAATTTGGATAAATCTTAATCAACAAGTAGAATTTGAAGTACAAAACAATCGTGAAAATATGCCAAGAAACTTCTAATTACCATTCTCGTATAGAATACTAATTGCTACAAATAACTTGGATTTACATAGAAGCAAGATTTATCAAGTTGATTTCACATAATCACGCTGTGAATAAACCAAGGTAATTAAAGAGATATCGAAACTTTAGATGGAGGTATAAAATTAATAGTAGCTGTAAACGTTTATGTAAACTAAACGGTACAATATTAAATGCACGACACAAGAAAACACTTAGTTAATGTCCCCTCTAACCTGAGTTATAAAATGAAGGGACTCGTGTATAAATGTTTTTAATTATGTTTGGCCCAAAAAAAAGGAAAAAAAGTTTGCATAGTAGATACAAAACCGGAGCTGATTGTCATCCCCTACGTACTCATGATTAGCTCGTTTTAATCCCGGTTTAAAAACTGCATGACAATGGAATAGGCGCGCTCACTCTGTATTTTGCAAAGAATCGTCTACCGTTCATACAGTTTCCTTTCCCCGTTGAGAATTTCGACAAATATTTTTATTACTAAACCAATGTTTGCGCAGCCCTCGTCAGCAAGGGTTGGGATAAAAACACCATTCAATCCGCCAGCTTTCTTTGATTCCGTTTCTAACCCATTTTTCATACGAATATGAATAGAGCAGCTGGGACGATCGATTGCTGGCACTTTTCTTAACTTGTTTGGTATGAATTTCTATGAATACGATTTGATAGTTTTATTGAGATAAAATACATGATCTGACGAATACAAAAGGACAGTCATTTTATTTTATTGCTGTTCTAATGAAAAGAAATTAAAATAAGTAAAGTTTAAGAAAACTAATAATATAAGTAATATCAGGAAAACTTAATCATTTGAAAGGATACAGAATATGCAAAATCTAGAAGCAAACGTGAGAGTGTTTTCTAATCGCCAATTCAACTTGTAGACGATCTCCAACGCATTCACAAAGTTAGAAAAGCACTTTCAAACTCCCGCAAAGGAAACGCACACTGAAACAAATGCCATGCACATGCGGTTCGCTATATTTATAGCACAATGTATATGTATAACAAAGTATTCGCAGTTCTAAGCTGAACAGCGAAGTGAGGAGTCGCAAATGCGAAAGCACTTAAGTAAAGCCTCAAAAACAAAAGAGGAAAATTTGATTGTACAAGCGAAACCGGCGACCCCAAACCGCCCACTAAAAGAAATTAATCGACGTGTCCGAAAAAATAAAAACAAAAGGAACGGTAAATCCCACACTGGGAAGACAATACATCGCGTCGTCATAAAGTTGTGCCTCTCCCGCCAGGCGGCGCCATGGCGGTCCCTGCCCCCGCCTCGCCGCTGCGACGCCGTACGCACGTGCGTGCTACTTGTCTCCACCATTCACAACCCTCCGCAACCAAAACAAAACCCTAATACTTCACCCTAAATCTCATTTTCCTTTACGCATATTATCAAACCGCAGAAGACGCTGCACAGTCTATTAGTCACCGTATCACGTTACCATTAAACACATTTTCGCTTTCTTCTTCAACCGCATTCCTCCGTTCTATAACCAATTGTGCTGCAGTATGTTTGAACTTTTGTCCTTTTTTTGATTGACTTTTATCGGTGGCGGTACGATTTTTATTAATATTGACATTTGGAATTATTTTAACGTACGTTACGGGAGCAGCGGATATTGATTGGTTGTCTGGCCGGAACTCTTATCAAAAGTCCATTATTTCAACTCACATCTTAACTGATACAGCGTAGTTACCACAATCATCTATTTAACACTAACGACATAAGTTACTTCAGTTTTAAAGTTGGGAATACATTTTGAGTTGAATGGTACTTTTTGTCAAAATTTAAAATATTAGATTAGGCGAATCAGCTCTAAGTCTATTTGACTTAAAAAGTTTTCGATGTAAGCCCAGGGAATGCCATCCGTTTTAATTACGCATTGATGCAATACTTTACCACCCTCCAAAGCTCTAAAACAAAAACCTATTGAGAAAAAAATTAATAGCCCCACTCCCGAGACCTCACAGAGACTTAATAAATTGTAAGCCATACTGGAATCATAAACAACGCTCCGTCATAGTAGTATTATGCACCCCTACCACATAACAGCTCCCCAAAGTATTGGTTCCTGACGAATAACCCAATAAATACCCATAAGGCACCACGCGACACGTACAAAATATTCTTGGGACATAAAAGCATTATCCTGTTAAGTAATTTATTTCTTCTTCAGGTTGTAACTGAACAGTTATTTTATGGGACCACTTAAACGTTCTATAATCCTCGCAGTTAAAGCATAAAGGAGGGTGTCGGAGCCCATAACGCAACACCATAAACGGAAAGAATTGAACTAAAGACTCAGTCACCTGTTCCAACCTTGGACCATAAATCTTTCCTTTTTTAAGGGGACCTACGCAAAGCACGACTGCCACGGTTTTTACGGAACCATATTGTACTTTTTTTAATATTGTAAACATATAAACTTGTTTTATTTACTTTCCTCTTCCTTTGTAGATTCTTTGATGAAGAGTATCGCGTTTTAATATTTAATTAAGAATTTATTATCTCCATTATTCTATTTCTTTGGATATTTTTTTTCGTAATTTATAAAGGAAGCCATCGTATTACGAAATTTAATTTCCTCCGCTTTTATGATCAGTAATATTAAAAGGAGGAAAGCTTTCAAACCTGACCTGTGTTAATATTAGTACCTAAGTATTGAGTCACCGTCTTATGAGTCACACAGATTTCATCCCAGCCAGTTCCCCGCGCTTCACCGACTGCCCACTCTAAGGAACCGGTCCAGATGATTTTAAACTGGAAACCTTCTTTTATACATATATCCCTATACCTGTATTTTATTGTTCGCGGCTAACATTCAAGTTTTAACGGCACTTTATCTTCCTGTTTCAAATATTTCATGATAGCACTTGCCTGATGCATATTGTTTCTCTTCTTGTTGAAATATTCCATGAATAAGGGTGTCGAAAATCGTAAATTAGCTGTCCTAATTCTATCGTCTATACTTATTTATGTTCCTCTAATTCAATGTAACTTAGGTCATCGATAGCGGCTACAATGCAATTCAAAGAATTATTGGTATAGCAACATTTCTAACCTCACAGAGTGTCACATACATTAATCATGTATTGTCATTTGTCATTACAACATGTCCAGAATACAATTCGACGTCCTTACCTCATTTCATACCATATTCTCTTTTCAAGAATGAAATGCTGAGTCACAATTGTGGACCCAATTCCCGTATTTATTTAGCAAATATCCGTTCACCAGCAGAATTCAACATCAAATATAAATGTACGAACACTCGTTACAATTTAAAGTGCATCTACCTAGTATTCCACTGGCATACTTCGGAAATAATAACGATATCAGTTTCTAGCGGACGTGAGTACAGTAACATTTTAAATTGGGTTAGTTAGATTGCCAGTACTTATCTCCCAAGGCATAGTAACTGTACTCTAAAGTGCTGGGCGATTGCGTTACTTAGGATTCCAGTCTAGAATGTAGAGCAATTATTAAGCTGGATGGTTGTTAATATTGCAGTTTCATCAGAACTATTTCATTTGAGATGCAAGTTTAATATTCAGTTGCTTCCCCGAATTCAGTTTTATCTTAACATCAATTTTAGGGTATGTGGTTTATCCTCCAAAAGTCGTCGACATTTGCCACATTTCAAGTTACGACAGATGAAAAAAGAAACATAATAAAATAGATGCGTAAGAAAGAAATAATGACTCATATGAAACTTAATAATATCGATAAAGTGTCATATTTCTGGGATGATCTCAAATGTGACACTAATAACGACCGAAATATAACGCGAGGGAATCCCATAAAAACCTTATAACAGAGAGCGCTATTCCCTACACCCAAAGCATATTGACCGAAGATCGTATATTAAACCGCACGCTGCGGTCAGTTTGACCCTTCTAATTTCGATTGGTGGATCATATTACCAGAGAGGTGTTGACACGTTCACTATGAGTGTCCCTACATCAAACACATTAACTATAGCATTCTAATTAACCCATCTCGTTGACAATCTAGAGATGTTTACTGTACATCTCATGTTGGAATCAGCACACACTTGACCTGATACACTTCAAAATGTATTCAATCCCTTTTGAGTTACCGTTTTGTCAAGTTCATTAACATTGCGTTGCATTAAACCTGATGCGACTTTAAACAATAGCCGGATATGTGACAGTGGCAGGATACGTTACCGACACATTCGCGACGTTGACGTCTGCTATTTCAATTCAAGGTTCATCGTTAATCAATCGCATTCATACTTTTCAAAGAGCATCAGACTTCAAAAGGGAAATACATTACGAAACGCATACAATAGTGCAGACAAAGTTCCGTCCGCTACGTTAAACATCGCGTGGATCGCTAATCCGAGCGTAACATTGCAAAACGCAGAACAAACTGCTTCGCTTTGTGCTGCACTAATGAGAGCCACGTGGCCGTCCCCCGCAATGCAGACTGCACAATAAAACAATGCCGCTACAGTTGTGCATTCTGGCTTTATTCCTGCAGGACTAACTGTCGCGTGACTGCGACTCGTTATGGGTGTACCGCAAGGCGCGCTCCTACAGCCATTTCTGTTTATTCTATTTAGAATGTGAGTGCCGGCGAATGTTACCAACATTGTGGCTGATATCACTTTTTGTTGCACTTTCGTAGCACAGTTGTCCCTTTATGGGATTTTGTTCATGTGCCATGAACGACAATCACCTTATTTTCGTTTACAATTCAGAATGCAGTTTACTTAAGTTTCGAAATTTGTTTATCATTTTAAGCACTCACATCTTCTGCATATAAACGGAGACTCAGTTCATTCATAGATCGTTCATTGACATGACGTTTACTACAGTGCATCTCACCAGAGAGGTAAATGTATTTTTCCTACCTGCCTTCAATTCTGTATTTCTTGCTACTTATCGTTTATATGTTTACATACAACGCGCAAGGTCGGTTGTTGATTTACATTTTCGTTTACTCCAATTGGATTTACACTTTGGAGTTTATGTTTTCTTCGTCTTTTTAACCGACTTCCCAAAAAGGAGGAGGTTCTCAATTCGACCGTATCTTTTTTTTTTTTTTTT
>NWSH02000210.1:5237567-5301057 GCA_002382865.2 Heliothis virescens
TATACCCCTAATATTTGCGGCGCTTTGAATTCTTTTCAACATTATCTGGCAAGACATCAGTTAATGAGATGTCTGAAATACCTCTTGAAATAGAATAATATTGCTCGGGAGTAACTCGTGCTAGATATCACGTGGGGAGGAAAACTTATGTCCTTAGAAGCTGATAAGAATATCTAGGATCACACATTTCTACTTTCATCCTCTTGTGGCAATTCGAGGTGTAACAAGGAAAATTATATTTACTGTAAGTAAACACATTTTAGGAAAATTTTGATTTCCGTCTATTTTTAAACATGCGTAATTAGGATTTATGGATTACAGAAGCGTAAGTATGAGTTGATTTTTCAACACTATTTTTTGCGGAAAAGCGCCCAACTAAATATTTCAATAAAAAAAGACATAAATTAACATTCCACATTGAAATATGTTTATTTATTGGCACTATCCAATTTAAAAGTTGCGTATCAGTGGCACGCTCAAAATAAATCAAATCATTTTCATATAGAGAATTTATTGAATTACAATTATTATAAAAATAAACTAGATAAAATGTCATAAATTTATTATATCAAAGGAGGGTGGCTCGGGAGATTCGTTTTCGTTCTATCCGATATTGGAGTTACCCTCTCGCATTACATCAAATGAAGTCTTTTCTAAACTATTCGTCAAGCAGCAACGATTCGATTGACGAACGGTATACGCCGCTTAGAGGTCGTTGATCGTAATGTTTTTATCATAAGATACTGAGTACACTTCTTACAGAGTACCACCGTACAACTCTAGCTGCTGGATATTAACGTTATGTTTTAATCCTCAAACCGAAAAAATTGTAGTTTCAATTGTAGCTCAAAATACAAACTGGATTCTTCGAACGTTTATTCTATGATAATTATTTATAGCTTTGGTCACGCAAAAACGTGTTATAATAATTTTACGTGAAATATCAAATAACTGTCATTCATATTCAATTTATTTTGTACCCTTAAATTAAGCGACTTTTACACACATTGTTCTTGTTTCTGCGCTCGAGCGATACTCACTCATCACCTGCTCCTAGCCTTTTCCCAAAAACTACTTTGGGTTGGCTCCAGCGTCTACCGGCATTGCTGCTGAGAACAAGTGTTTTTACATGGAAGCGCAACTGCCTGTCTGACCCTCCACAAAACCGAGTTACCCAGGCAACCTGCCACCCATTGTAAGACTGCGTGGTGCAGATTTTCTGGTTTCTGACTACCCGCTAACGACTGCCAAAGATATGGTCCAAAGACAGCCGGGACTCCAATTTATCGTGCCTTCCGAAAACACCGGAAGAACTCGTTATTGACAAATGGTCACCCATCACGGACCGACCGCGGCCAAGCGTTGCTTATAAACCTATGATCGTCGATCCGCCGCGGCTTTTGACTTAGACAGATAGCTCTTCTCAGAGCGATTTACTGTAATCTATCTTTACTTACTTACTACTTTGAAACATAATTTCTACTTCAGCATTCACCAAAGGACCAAGATCATTTATCTTCCGCTAGTACTCCAGATGATACTGCATATGATTTAAATGTAGGATTGATTGGCTGCATCTCGCGTTCTTTTCGTGCTCTGGCCAGTCTATTTACGACACTATTCTACTCGATTTAGAAAAGCCAACGAAGCTTTTCAAACTGATCTGATTGTTGATACTAGTTGACGTAATTGTGTTTTCAATGCCACGTCATTTGCCGTAAAATATTCTCGAATACTTGAAAAGAAAGAACGAGGTATTAGCTATTTAAAAAGTTGTGCAAGTGTTTTTTATCTAATATAAGTAATATAGATTTCATCCCTATGAATATATTTGACTACAAGTCACACTACGCTGTTAAATAACCGGCCACGTACGCATCGGACTCGCGCGACGAAAAGGGTTCCGTTCCATATCTATGAAAAAAAAAACGTACCTAACTACTACAATTAGTCACAAAACAACAGAACTTTCTCTCAGGCATTCAAAAAATAATTTGCTTTTTCATACAAATAATATATGAACAACAAAGTAACAATTTTCGGTTACTGAAAAAGTTGCTATAACTTCAAAAAACTTACTGACTGTGTTTCGTTCAAACTAATTTTGTGATAGTTTTTATTAAGATCTATAACATATATTTTTTTTAGATTTTTTACATTGTAGTTTAGAAATTACAGGGGAAACCACACACACGTTTTTTTCATTACGCTACGCGAACCCTAAAAAGCTTTTCCCTCTTCTTTTAAAGAAAACTGTTAACTGTGTACATTCTGCAATTGAATAAAATAAATAAATAAAAAGTCTATGTGCCTTCGTACTGCCATTTTGTTTATACCTACTAATTAAATAAATTTAACTTACCTAGTTACGTGTCTCTGAACTCTTTCTATAAATGTAAGCGGAGGAGTTTTTTATTTAATTGTATCGACTTGCAAAACTTAGGGCTGCCAGAAGTTTTTAATACGCTATTTTGTAAACAGTCAAAACCAGAAAATTTGACAATCCCCAAAAAACATTCTGTATAAAAACTAGCCAAATTCCCTGAAGCTTGCTTGTTTATCTCTAAAAAGTAATGAAATTCTAGAACACAAGTTTCGTGTTGAGCTAGGGATTCTTACGGCCAATTTCTTTACTATTATAGTTAATGCTATATGACTGCCGTTGACTTGTACTTCACTAAGTATCAAAGAATGCATTCAACAGCCATGTCATGCTATAGCATTAACTATAATAATAGTAAAGAAACCGCAGGTAAGAATCCTTAGACTCAGCACGACTTTGTCAGATTTCCATACTTTGTGGTAGAGTATAAGACACGCAGCTTACACAGAGCGAATTGGCTAGTTTTTTACAGAATGTTTTTGGTGGATTTCACTTCTTTTGTAGGAAAAACGGTGAGCTTAGTTGATATCACCTAAGCTTTATGTTGATTCCCTCTATAGTTTTGGTTGGGCTTTTTGTGTTTGTCTAATCAGGATCACCAGGCTACTCCAGATCTTCGATTATTCCTTAGTTTTTATAGTTTTCCTTATATGTGGTCATTAAATCCTAGCTCTGTTTCCAAATTTCAGCTCTCTGAGTTTATTGGAAGTACTTAGTTCTATTTTGATGCTCATGAGTGAGTGAGTTGTCGAAAATACGAAACTTTGCTTTCGATTTAACTGTCTAAATTAAAATGACTACAGACTTGAAATTCTGGTTTTACGTATGTGATTATATCTTCTGGATGATGAAAATTTTCAGCGTTCTGGTATTATACCAGAGTTCTCAAACAGAGGCCCTGAAAATGCGTCGAATGCGTTCCAGTAAAGGATGTGATTTTTTTTTGTATTTATTCCTGTTGTTGTATTTTGAGTACGGCAGTGTTGCTTTGCGCTCGACTTGGGCGGGGCACTGCCGTGCCCCAAATTTATTTTCAGGCTCTGTAGGTCAGATTTAATTTTAGAAGTTAATCGAAAGCAAAGTTTCGTATTTTCGACACTCACTCACTCATGATCATCAAATTAGAACTAGTACTTCCTAAATAAACTCAGAAGAGCTGAAATTTGGAACAGAGCTAGGATTTAATGACCCACATATAAGGAAACTATAAAAACTAGGATAATCGCAAGATCTGGGAGTACCTGGTGATCCTGGATTAGGAAAACACAAAAGCCCAACCAAACTTATTTAGAGGAATCAACTAAAACGCCTTAGGTAGATATCAATAAAGCCTCACGTTTCTACAAAAAGAATGAATATTCCCACCACAAAAACATTCTGGTAAAAAAAACTTAGCCAATTCTCGCTGAAGCTGCTTGTTTATCTCTAAAAATAATGGAAATCTAGACAAAAGTCGTTGCTGAGTCTAAGGATTCTTACTGCGGTTTCTTTACTATATTATAGTTAATTGCTATATGACTGCGCTGTTGATCATTCTATACGTTAACGTGAGTACAAAGTCCAACGGCCAGTCATATTAGCAATTAACTTAATAGTAAAAGGGAAATTGCCGCTTGTAAGAATCCTTAGACTCAGCACGACTTTGTCTAGATTTCATTACTTTTTAGAGATAAACAAGCAGCTTCAGCGAGAATTGGCTAGTTTTTTACAGAATGTTTTTGGTGGGATTCAATTTTCTGTTTGACTGTTACAAAAAGCGTATTAAAAACTTCTTGGCAGCCCTAAGTTTTGCAAGTCGAAAATTAAATAAAAACTCCCTCGCTTACATTTATAGAAAGAGTTCAGAGTACAAGTACTAGGTAAGTATAATTTTATTTATATTAGTAGGTATAAACAAAATGCAGTACGAAGGCACTTAGACTTTATATTTTATTTATTTATTCAATTGCAGAATGTACACAGTTACAGTTTTCTTTATAAAGAAGAGGGAAAGCCTTTTTAGGGTTCCGTAGCCGAATGGCAAAAAACGTGTGTGTGTGTTTCCCCTGTAATTTCTAAACTACCAATGTAAAAAATCTAAAAAAAATATATGTTATAGATCTTAATAAAAACTATCAACCAAAATTAGTTTGAACGAAACACAGTCAGTAGTTTTTGAGTTATAGCACTTTTTCAGTAACCGAAAATTGTAACTTTGTTGTTCATATATTTGTATGAAAAACAAAGTTATTTTTTGATGCCGAGAAATGTTCGTGTTTTGGCTAATTGTAGGTAGTAGGTACGTTTATTTTTCATAGATAATGGAACGGAACCCTTCGTGCGCGAGTCCGACTCGCGCTTGGCCGGTTTTTTAAACAGCGTAGGTGTGACTTGTAGCAAATATATCAAGGAATGAAATCTATATATTTATTTAGATAAAAACACTTGCACACTTTTATTAGCTAATACCTCGTTCTTTCTTTTCAAGTATTCGAGAATATTTACGCAAAGACGTGTCATTGAAAACACAATTACGTCACACTAGTTCAACAATCAGAGTCAGTTGAAAAGCTTCGTTGGCTTTTACTAAATCGAGTAGAATAGTGTCGTAATAGACTGGCCAGAGACACGAAAAAGAACGCGAGATGCAGCCAATCAATCTACATTTACAATCATATGAGTATCGATCTGGAGTACAGCGGAAGTAAATGATCTTGGTCCTTGGTGAATGCTGAAAGAAATTATGTTTCAAGTAGTAAGTAAGTAAGTAGATTACAGTAAATCGCTCTGAGAAGAGCTCGTGTCTNAAAACTTTTTTTTTTAACTATTTGGCAGTAATTTTATTCACCTATCAAAGTCAGCCGCAGTTAAAAATCAAAAACGTTCCCGTATAACCCAAACGTTTAGAGTATGAACCGAATCCAAACTGTTGGAATTATTTACAACACTCGTTTCCGAGACGGCTGTTTGCTTTGGCTAGAATGTTTTGTCAGTTCTGCATCGAATAACTCTATGTGTGAACTGGAATATGCATTTATGTGGCAAATTATTATTACAATAATATTTGGTAGTATATTGTGGTAATATTGTCTTAACCAGTCTTACCAAGGGGTGCCAGGTTGCCTGGGTAACTGGGTTGTGGAGGTCAGACAGGCAGTCGCTCCATGTAAAACACTTGTTCTCAGCAGCATCCGGTTAGACCGGAAGCCAACCCCAAAGTAGTTGGGAAAAGGCTAGGCAGGTGATGAGTAGATCGCTCTGAGCGAGAAACAAGACCAATGTGTGTGAAAATCCTATTTAAGTACAAAATAAATTGAATTGATGACAGTTTGATATTTCACGTAAATTATTATAACACGTTTTGCGTGACCAAAGCTATAAATTATTCATAGAATAAAAACGTTCTAGAATCCAGTTTGTATTTTGAGCTACAATTGAAACTACAATTTTCGGTTTGAGAATTACAAAATAACTTAATACCAGCACTAGAGTTGTACGGTGTACTCTGTAAGAAGTGTACTAGTATCTATGATAAAACATTACGATCAAGACCTCTAAGTCGGCGTATACCGTTCGTCAATCGAATCGTTGCTCTGACGAATAGTTTAGAAAAGACTTCATTTGATGTATGCAGAGGGTAACTCCAATATCGGATAGAACGAAAACGAATTCGTCCCGAGCCACCCCTCTATTGATATAAATAAATTTATTGACATTTTTATCTAGTTATTTTATAAATAATGTAATTCAATAAATTCTCTATACGAAAATGATTTGATTTATTTTGAAGCGTGCCACTGATAGCACTTTTAAATTGATAGTGCCAATAAATAAACATATTTCAATGTGGAATGTTAATTTATGTCTTTTTTATTGAAATATTTAGTTGGGCGCTTTTCCCATAAAAAATAGTGTTGGAAAAATCTAACTCATACTTACGCTTCTGTAATCCATAAATCTAATTACGCATGTTAAAATAGACGGAAATCAAAATTTTCCTAGAAATGTGTTACTTACAGTAAATATAATTTTCCTTGTTACACCCTCGAATTGCCACAAGAGGATGAAGTAGAAATTGTGATCATAGATATTCTTATAGCTCTAAGGACATAAGTTTTCCTCCACGTGATATCTACACGAGTTACTCCGAGCATATTAATTCTATTCAAAGAGTTATTCAGACATCTCATTACTGATGTCTTGCCAGATAATTTTGAAAAGATTCAAAGCGCCGCAAATATTAGGGGTATAAGAATAGCGGAGTATATATTTTTTCTAATACTGTACTATGATTTGCAAAGATTATATGAGCGCTTCATTCCAATATATGCTAGAAAGTTTGAGGGACTAAATTTAAACATCTACATCATTATTAGTAGGTAGATGGGGCTGTTAGTTGATATCTACACCATGATGAAAAGAAATGATCATTATTAACTATTCTTGGTCAATGTGAAAGCTTATTCCTCAATTTGAGACATAAAAAAAATACAGATTTTCTTCACTTTTACCCAGTTAATGGTGTCCAAGGTGCATTTAGAAATTTCTACAATAGGTCTTCGAATGGGCAGTTTAGTTGTGTACTGTGGCCTATGTACCTAAGCTCTCTTTTACCAGTATTCATTATAGCACACGGAATCTCAATCAAACACGACAATTGTTCAGACAACAGCACATCAAGTTATCACAATCTGTCAAATTTCTGCAATAGATTTTCAACCTTATCACAACGGAGGTAGATTCATGTTCGATTGGTACAATTTGACAGATTCGTATACGTTGACCTGCCATCACCATGCCATATGTTGACATGCCATTGCCTGTCATCTGTACAGACGCTATCATATTAACCTACGTCATTCTGTTAATCTGCAACAGATTTTCAACCTTTTCCCAATAGCAGAATTTTTTAGAGGGTTAATGTCTGTCGATGCAACTTGCCATCATAAACAGAATTCATTCTTCAATGACAATGTGACCACTATTTCAACTTCTCTACGCGAACTGTAACGGATCCGCATTCAAATCAATAACCCATGGCTATACTTCATAATAAACGGTAATAACTTCTTGCTAACTCATCGAAGGACCAAGATAGTTTCCGATAAAATTTATAGGTATGAAATTGAATTGACGGCAAGGAACCCTCCGTCGCTGCCGTCGGCTGCCGTGAAATTATCAAGTGCAACATTGCAGATTAAGTGCCGACGATCCGTAGTAACCTAGCCGGGATCGATCGACCCACTTCATAAAGAAAAAATACTTGGTGCAACCGTAGGTGAGCCGTGTGAGTGCCTCGTATGTATGTAGTTTGTTATTGATATGTTGGAGTTAGCGGTTGGTGCGGTTAATTGATTTTATAGGAAAGGTTGCTTATTTGGTTCGGCGAATTTAAGTTTGATTATAGTAAGTATTTCTAGTAATATTATAAATGCGTTAGTAACTCCGTCTATCTGTGCACTTTTGCGATAAAACTGATATAAATGTTTGGTACACAAAGATTCTAGAGCCTGAGAAAGGTTACTTTTATGACTTTGCCTCTTATTTGAATTTTTTCCTGATTGTTCATAAACTTAAACTCACCACAATTAATTAATCCAATAGCAATCTATCTCATAAACAAACAATTTACATTCATTGAAGAGTATTTAACATTTTTCAGCGAATAAACCAATAACCAATAAAACTTTGTTCCACTTCATACCCAAAGCTCGGCTTTAAAACTCTAATGCCGTAATGCAGTAGAAAGTGCAATCTCATGAGTAGCAAATTGTCTGAAAACGCCAGTCAGCTAACTATTATGATAAGGGTAACAATATTCTCCTCAATACCCGCTGAAACTGTTACAAATATCCGCGAAAATATCTCTCAAGTGTTTTCAACTTAGTTTATTGTGAAGTTGGTTCGTTTATAGCAAGGTTAATTAGCATGTTGACTTACATTTCAAATTAGTAGATATAGGTTAGGTTCTCGTACCTAACTGCTGAGTATGAAGTCCTGAGTTCGACTCTCACACAGGTAGCAAAGTTTTTGCTCTTGTTCAGTGCCCAGGCTTTCACAGTGTCAAGTCTTTTTTTTGTCGATGGGAAATCATCAGATGACCCCTCCTGCTGGGGGTACTGAGGTAGTATTTTGTTAGTAGCAAAATTATTTTCCAAAGGTAAAGTAGGTAGAAGCTTGTCTTAAGTACATAATGGTATGAACTAGGAAATGGCTAGAAGCTTGTTAATAAAAACAATCTCGTTAGAGCTAACTATAAAAATAAGTGAACTTTAGTTCAAAACTCACTCCTCATCAACCACATGTACATACTTCCAGCAATCCTCTACACCAGAAGCATTTTATCATTAGTCTATCTCCTATAAATATCAAACTTCTCTATAAATATTTAAGTAGTATTACATTAGGACGTCTATAGACTGCATTTGGTGGCTGATCTATCGAAGTGCAGGCAAGATGCACACTATATCGAGACGAGTCTGGCTCGTTAATCAATTGACTATCCAAGCTTAGGCGACATCCCCTGCCAAGAAATCGAAACGTCTGTAGACGACTTAATGTTAAACTTATCTGTAGGCTTCGAGGAGTTCTATGGATATGGAAGTGTGCTGTGACATGGCATGACATGTGTGTGTGAAAATCAATGAATCAGTCAGTAATCTATAGGAATTTTAAAGCTGAAGAGTGTATTTCTTGGTTTGAACGCACAAATCTCAAAAACTATAAGACCGATTTAAAAATGTATTTCAGTGATAAATAGCTTATTATTTTCTTATTATCATGGGTTACTTTTTCACAGAATGCCTGTGAACTCACTGATGGAATCTGGTACGAATAAAATCAAAGATTAAAAAATTTAGGCAAATTAAATGCTTGATAATTTATTTATTAATATTACTTTATTTTTCAATCCCCTGTCGCAATATATTACTGAGCATGAATACATTTTATTACTAACCAAATCCTTGTTTATAACAAATCTAGCTTCCGTCAGTGGTTTCAACCCCGTGGGAAGTACTCCACGCACCTGGATAAAAAGTAGCCTACCTGAATAAATGGGCTATCTAACACTGAAATAATTTTTCAAATCGGACCAGTAGTTCCTGAGATTAGCGCGTTCAACCAAACAAACAAACCCTTCAGCTTTATAATATTACACTAATATATATAGATACAAAACGAAGCGAGCACAGTATTACTTAATAGTATCCCGATCAGGTCTTAGCATTCCCTCCACGATCTTCACGCAAGCGTAATTCTAAGAATCAAATTAACGTGTCAGTTCGCTCGTTTTTCTTTACAAACTTGTGTTTTAGCTCCAAGATAACTTTGTTAATTAAATTTTGCATTTTTTTTTGCTCCCGCCGTGCTCACCTGATTGGGATTATACTTTCTTATGAAGTGTATTGAAAACGTGAGATAAAGTCTGTGAAGAATTTTTGTTTTTTTTTGCTGTTGTTGTTTAAGGTCTCAGCACACATATGGGATCGGAAAGGGATCGTAACCGTAACGCCTTTCGCCTCGCTGTCAACCAGGCGTCAACCTACCGTATGCACGTAACGAAAGCGTGTCAGCAGCGCCTGTACGTCAGCTCGGCTACGGCTAGGCGACACCGCGCTTACGCCTCACCGCCCCCTGGCTGACCTGGTTGGCACCAGATCAGTTTGAATTCAAACGTTAAGTGTAGCGCACGGTTATGTCTTGGTGTACAATACTCATTGCGAATGGCGGCGTCTTTAGCAGGCAAGTCGCGGGAGGGGAAAGGGGAAAGGGTGGACGAAGAGATGTGAGCTCGGGTACGGAGAGACGTAAGCGCGGGGACGGAGAAACGTAAGCGCGGGGACGATGAGCCGTAAGCGCGGGAATTCAAGTTCGGAGCCTGTTCCGAGGCGAGGCGATTACGTTATTATTCCGATTAGTGTGCGTTGCAGTAGGGAGTTTAATACAAACCATTCTGAACGGCTCGAGGCGATACGGTGACGATCCCTTTCCGATCCCATATGTGTGCTGAGACCCTTATTCGTTTTTAAGGAAGTCGTTAACGGGAAGAAGAGTGTTTATTTTGAGCGGATTAATACAGGTTGTATAAACAAATTACCAAGTTATTGATATAATTGGTAAATTCGTCTTTGATTCTGCAATAAATCCTTCTAATATTATAAATGCGAAAATTTGTAGAAATGTATGTATGGATGCTTGTTACTCTTTCACGCGTTGTTCATCCTGGTGATTGATACACCCGTGCATCGGACAGCACGTTAATGTCGGTCTTGCGCCTGATCTCTCTCCGGTCGTGTCGGATTGCCGTCCCATCGGGTTATAAGAGTGAGGGAATAGGGAGTGCACCTGTGTCTGCGCAAATGCCTGTGCACTATAATATGTCCTGCGCAGCTGGCTGATCTCCTTATAAGAGAACAGCCGCCGTATCCGACAATCGGCTAGGACGCCATCATCATCACTCTTTCACGCAATAACGACGGATTTTGAAGAAACTTGGCAGTTAGCTTCTATATCAGAATAACATATAGGCTACTTTTTATCCGGGTACGGCAAGTAGTTTCACCTGGAAGCGGGTGAGACCGCTGGCTAAAGCTAGTCAGTAACACTATATGAATAAATCAGTGTGACAGAAATATTTATGAAGTAACAAAACATAGTAGCTGCTATCGCAGGTAAACTATGGAACACAATTAANTCTCCTTCTAGATAAAGTGTAGTTTGGTACAGTAAGCTACACTTTAGGACCTCTGGTTACCTCATGATGCGAACGAGATCGCGGTCGATATTTAGTACTTTATGACAAAACAAACAAATAAAAAGCGACACAAAAACACCTACACGTAACATTTTTTCCCACAAAATAGAACCTCTTTTCGTAACGTTCAGTAATCCGAGCGGCTCCCCTTTCGCGTTTAATTGAAGCAAGCTAATGAGCAACCATTATGTACGTCTTTAGATACTGTTCACCACTTAATAAGTCACTTTGAAGTCTGCGGTGCACGCGTGGAATTTGTGTTCGGTGACCTGTTCTGTCTTCGATGATTATCTTGGTCAAGGACTTGGAAATTTCGGTAATGGCGTATGGTATGTATGTGGCATGTAAGATGTCATATGTGCCTAGAAATTGTATACGCGTGAGGAATGTGTGAGGTAAAACTTGTTATCATATCATCACTTTCATAATCTTAGTAATAGTCTGATACACCTTCACGCTGTCACTCACAGCGGGAGGGGTCATCTGATGATTTACCCTTGACAAAAAAAGCCTTAAGAGGTCCAATGAAAATGGCCTTCCACATAGAATTTTAAAAGGACTACTGTAAGACACATTTTTTGCATATTGCATTACATATTAAAACAAGAAATCTTCGGTGACAAAATAACATGATTTTACAATAAAATATCGAAAAGAAAGATGTGTGTGTTAATTAGGGTAAATAGTTTGTTTGTGACCACAGATAATGAGCAAATGAAGTGTTGATGTGCAAGAGGTGGTGTGACGAGAAAGGATTCCATAATATAATCAAGAGATGGTTCACACACACAATTACTGGTATCAAAGGTCACATGTATTTTTTAGTCATGCGAGTATCATGGTATTCTTTCGAATACCTAATGTATCTTCCTTATTATAAATTACACATCTCATATCAGTCCTACAGTTCGGATTCCGTTTTGTATGAGCCCACCTCTTTCTGGAGTGGACTACACACATACTGCTTACATATCAAAAGATACCTTAAACTACTTATTCATATATTAGAAATGGAATACTGTCAACTTTTAGAAGTTCCAAAGAAGAACTTGAAGTGCCAAAGAAGAACTTGAAGTGCCAAAGAAGAACTTGAAGTGCCAAAGTTGATAGTATAGGTGGTAAGTACTTCATTAACTACTTACTCCATGTTCTTGTTTAACGCAAGTTAATTTAGTGAGGTTCTTGTAATTCGAAGCGCCATTACAGGGAATCTTACAGGCGCCTGTAACAACCCTCTGTTGTTAACCCTTCCCTAGTTCTAACTGCTTCTGTGTGATCGTTTCACAGGTGATTTTGTGATTATATTAAGTTTAGCTGTTTTAGGTATATAACTATTTTGTTTGAATGTAGAAGCTCCAAGAGTTTGTTTTCATTGATCATTTATTCATAACTAGCTTCCGCCAGCGGTTTCACCCACTTTCCCGTGGGAACTACTGCGCGCACGCGGATAAAAAGTAGCCTATAGCTTTCCTCGATAAATGTGCTATATAACGCTGAAAGACTTTTTCAAATCGGACCAGTAGTTCCTGAGATTAGCGCGTTAAAACAAACAAACATACTTTTCAGCTTTATATATTAGAATAGATGAGTTTTAATTTTCATTTGTAATAAATTATTATATAGTAATAGGGAACAACTCTTATTAACATGGCCATCTATTTTTAAATGTTTTTTTTTATGGAAAATAAAAATAGCTTTCAAAAAATATTCAGTTACCTAAAATAAGATTATACAGTTAGGAAATGCCTCCCTATTACATAAGCAACTCCTTCTAGACTTATTTAAAATTCAGCTCACCGAAGCTTCAAGCTAAATTGATAAAAGGTCGGTCAAAGGTGAAGTGATTGTTTGTTATTATGACCGAGTAACTGGCATTCCAGATAAAGATGCCTTTTAATAGCTTCTCTGAGGTTGACAAGTTATTTATAAAGTAGACCGCTTATAGATTGGCTAATGGTTATAGCACATTGTACCGGCACGGTCACGGCACAGCAAATAACGTGTCATTTAAATTTGAACATTAAATTGTATGACGTATGATATATTTCATAACAACATGAGTTGTTAGATAGGAAACCGCGCGCTGACAGCCCGCCGTTGGCTTTTTGTATTGACGTTATGAAATATATCATACGTCATACGATTTAATGTTCAAATTTAAATGACACGTTATTTGCTGTGCCGTGACCGTGCCGGTACAATGTGCTATAACCATTAGCCAATCTATAAGCGGTCTACTTTATAAATAACTTGTCAACCTCAGAGAAGCTATTAAAAGGCATCTTTATCTGGAATGCCAGTTACTCGGTCATAATAACAAACAATCACTTCACCTTTGACCGACCTTTTATCAATTTAGCTTGAAGCTTCGGTGAGCTGAATTTTAAATAAGTCTAGAAGGAGTTGCTTATGTAATAGGGAGGCATTTCCTAACTGTATAATCTTATTTTAGGTAACTGAATATTTTTTGAAAGCTATTTTTATTTTCCATAAAAAAAAACATTTAAAAATAGATGGCCATGTTAATAAGAGTTGTTCCCTATTACTATATAATAATTTATTACAAATGAAAATTAAAACTCATCTATTCTAATATATAAAGCTGAAAAGTATGTTTGTTTGTTTTAACGCGCTAATCTCAGGAACTACTGGTCCGATTTGAAAAAGTCTTTCAGCGTTATATAGCACATTTATCGAGGAAAGCTATAGGCTACTTTTTATCCGCGTGCGCGCAGTAGTTCCCACGGGAAAGTGGGTGAAACCGCTGGCGGAAGCTAGTTATGAATAAATGATCAATGAAAACAAACTCTTGGAGCTTCTACATTCAAACAAAATAGTTATATACCTAAAACAGCTAAACTTAATATAATCACAAAATCACCTGTGAAACGATCACACAGAAGCAGTTAGAACTAGGGAAGGGTTAACAACAGAGGGTTGTTACAGGCGCCTGTAAGATTCCCTGTAATGGCGCTTCGAATTACAAGAACCTCACTAAATTAACTTGCGTTAAACAAGAACATGGAGTAAGTAGTTAATGAAGTACTTACCACCTATACTATCAACTTTGGCACTTCAAGTTCTTCTTTGGCACTTCAAGTTCTTCTTTGGCACTTCAAGTTCTTCTTTGGAACTTCTAAAAGTTGACAGTATTCCATTTCTAATATATGAATAAGTAGTTTAAGGTATCTTTTGATATGTAAGCAGTATGTGTGTAGTCCACTCCAGAAAGAGGTGGGCTCATACAAAACGGAATCCGAACTGTAGGACTGATATGAGATGTGTAATTTATAATAAGGAAGATACATTAGGTATTCGAAAGAATACCATGATACTCGCATGACTAAAAAATACATGTGACCTTTGATACCAGTAATTGTGTGTGTGAACCATCTCTTGATTATATTATGGAATCCTTTCTCGTCACACCACCTCTTGCACATCAACACTTCATTTGCTCATTATCTGTGGTCACAAACAAACTATTTACCCTAATTAACACACACATCTTTCTTTTCGATATTTTATTGTAAAATCATGTTATTTTGTCACCGAAGATTTCTTGTTTTAATATGTAATGCAATATGCAAAAAATGTGTCTTACAGTAGTCCTTTTAAAATTCTATGTGGAAGGCCATTTTCATTGGACCTCTTAAGGCTTTTTTTGTCAAGGGTAAATCATCAGATGACCCCTCCCGCTGTGAGTGACAGCGTGAAGGTGTATCAGACTATTACTAAGATTATGAAAGTGATGATATGATAACAAGTTTTACCTCACACATTCCTCACGCGTATACAATTTCTAGGCACATATGACATCTTACATGCCACATACATACCATACGCCATTACCGAAATTTCCAAGTCCTTGACCAAGATAATCATCGAAGACAGAACAGGTCACCGAACACAAATTCCACGCGTGCACCGCAGACTTCAAAGTGACTTATTAAGTGGTGAACAGTATCTAAAGACGTACATAATGGTTGCTCATTAGCTTGCTTCAATTAAACGCGAAAGGGGAGCCGCTCGGATTACTGAACGTTACGAAAAGAGGTTCTATTTTGTGGGAAAAAATGTTACGTGTAGGTGTTTTTGTGTCGCTTTTTATTTGTTTGTTTTGTCATAAAGTACTAAATATCGACCGCGATCTCGTTCGCATCATGAGGTAACCAGAGGTCCTAAAGTGTAGCTTACTGTACCAAACTACACTTTATCTAGAAGGAGATAGGTTGTACAGTCACACAGTCAGTGTACACAAATCTGTCAAATTTCTGCGATCGATTTTCAACCTTATCATAATAGTAGAAGGTAAATGTTCGATTGGTAAAATTTGACAGATAGGACAGATTTTGGGTACACTGACTTGCTGTCGACTGTACAACCTATCTCCTTCTAAATAGGTTCAACCATTTCAGCCCAAAAGCGTAACAAACTAGGTATATTTATAACTAGCTTCTGCCAGCGACTTCGTTCGCGGATCATGTCGCTTATGCCAGGGACAACGGGTCGTCAAAATTTCTCCCGTTTTCTCAACATTTCCCTTCACTGCTCGGCTCCTATTGATTGTAGCGTGATGAAAAGTATCCTATAACCTGCTCAGGAGTATGAGTAATAATTGTAACAAGTTTCGTTAAAATCCGTCCAGTAGTTTTTGTTTCTATAACGGTTATACAGACAGACAGACAGACAAAAAATCTACTGATTGCATTTTTGGCATCAGTATCGATCCTTAATCACCCCCTGATAGTCATTTTGGAAATATATTTCATGTACAGAATTTGTTGGAACTTTTTGTACAAACGTAAACCATAATAATTTAAGAAGAAAATTGTCTGTCACCTTTTTTGCTTGTCAAGACTAAGACGCATCTTTTTATTTCTGCTCTTCTATTTTCATCAATATACTTTACTTATTTACATTAAGAGATTTTTTCTTTCACTGCTGCTCAAACAGAATTGACCTCGCTACAGATTTATTATAAGTATAGATATAGATAGATAAAATAATGAATACCTGGTAAAATGTTACGTTTAATAGTTACTCTGAATTTCTGCCAGTTTCTAATGTGAACTTGTATGGAAGTTCAACTAACCATACATACATACCTATACACAGAATAACCCTCTCAAAAGTAAATAAAGAACATCTAAAACTATAATAAAATTAGTTTCTTAAAACGAAATAAAATTAAGATAAAATACATTTAAGCTGAGTGTTAATTAAATGTTATATTCAATTAATAGTTTAACTAAGTAAGCAAAATTTGTTCATTTACCCCAATTAGACACGTTAGAATAATGGCTATGAAAATACGAACATAATAACTATTTATTATAATTAATCAAGCTTTATTATGAGTTATCTGTTATTATAGTTTTAGCATCGTTATAGTATAAGAATATTTACTTAAAAGAAACAAAGACTTAAATATTTTAAAAATTAAATAAAAATATTAAGAGGCAGATTAAGCTCGTTTGTCTCGAAACGCGGGGTATGTTATACTAATGAAGTATTTTTTTTTAAGTTTACTTTTATTTTCATAAGCATTTAATAATTGGTAGAGTCCTCCTTATATTGCTTGTTGATATTTAGTTTTTAATGTCATTAATTGATCATATAAACAGAGACTGCCTCGTTGGTCTAGTTGACGCATCGCCACCTGCTGTGCACGAGGTCTCGAGTTCGATTCCCGGGACGGGCCGAAATCGCTTTGTGGGTTGTAGAAACTTTCACAAAGCAGCTCGGAGTTGGAAGTTGGTGATTGATTCACCCGTGCATCGGAGAGCACGTTGATGTCTGTCCTGCGCCTAATCTCTCTCCGGTCGTGTCGGATTGCCGTCCCATCGGGTTATGAGAGTGAGGGAATATGGAGTGCACCTGTGTCAGCGCAAATGCTTGTGCACTATGATATGTCCTGCGCAACTGACTGATGATGATATATGAGAACAGCCGCCGTGGCCGGCAATCTGCTGGGACTCCATCATCATCATCATCATCAGATTCATTTAAAGAAGTGGTAAAGTGATCACTTTGGCCCAATATTATTGTTTGATAAAGTGAAGCACCTTTAAGTAATAGCACAGAGTATTTATTCGCTAAACTTAAAGTAAATTGTTCTTCAAACATTGTCTTAATTTTATTTCAAGTGCTAAGCGTTTTTTTCTGAATAAGTGGCAGCACAAACAACTAGAAAGTCCAGGTTTTTAAGTAAATGAAAAAAAAAACAGTTAATCGAGTTAGACATGAGTAAATAAAATTGTAATAGGCTTTGTTCACTTGAACGTCAATAGAATAGAAATTCAGACGCAATCGTTTGGACAAAAGGCCTGAACACATTGATTTTAAAATGTGTTCGGATTGTTAGGGCTGTGAACTCACTTTCTGTGCACAGTTTTATTAAGTGCAATATTTAACCCATTCACTATCCACAAAGTAGACATAATGGTCAAACAAATGTTGATTTGAGCATGATATAATTTTTCGCACTTATAATTTAGTTCGGCATCGTCTCCGTCGAGCAGCGATTCCGTCTGGCTATGTCAGTCAATTTAAAATTAAAATTCACGTTTTCAATCTTACAAAAATAGCTGTAATACGAATTAATAAAACTACAAAAAAAACTTATGAAATATGAGACCCTCCTTCTTTTTGCAGTCGGTTACAATTATTTTGGTCATTTATTAAAGTAAAAGTAATTAACATAATATTATGATCACGATGCATTGAACATTTAAAAACAAACACTGTCATCATCATCTGCCTAGCCTTTTCCCAACTATTTTGGGGTCGGCTTCCAGTCTAACCGGATGCAGCTGAGAACCAGTGTTTTACATGGAGCGACTGCCTGCCCTCCACAACCCAGTTACCCGGGCAACCTGGCACCCCTTGGTAAAACTGGTTGTCAGACTTTCTGGCTTCTGACTACCCATTAATATTAACCTATTTTCACCCAGGTGATCCAAAAAATCCGCGAAGAACTAGCCAACCTGGACCAGTCTGAGGAAGTGGAACAGATCACGAAGCACTTCCACAATACCTTGCAGCATCTCAAGAACAGGATGGAGTGTCCTGACCCTGACGGCCTGGGCTACGAAGGTCTGAACTTAGCTTAGNTCACCCATCCACGGACCGACCGCGCCAAGCGTTGCTTAACCTTATGATCGATCGATCCGCGCGGCTTTGACTTAGCCACGAGCTCTTCAAAAACAAGCACTGTATCTGAACTTAATATCCTTGTGCACAGTATATCAAATCGCGGCCATATTTAAAATATGAGCAGTAAAGGTATAAAATATCTGGACATGGCAGCTTTGATAGCCCTACCATTGGCTGGATTGATGATAAAATTCAACCGTAAATAATAAATGTTGGCAGTTAACGTTTTATCGAAATATTATACGGGTTAATTTATATGCAGCAAACATGAAGGAATGCTCAAAATTTTAACGTTATAAAGTAAAATGGACAGGGACTGCAATTTCATTGTTTGGTTTTTGATTCAATCTTAAAGCTCTAGCATTATCTTTATAGACTCACCGTTAGTATGCTTTTACGTCTGTAGTCAGCATTTAAATAAACACCTTTTAAAAAAAACTACTGGGCTTATCTTTTAGTGCATCTGTCATCTTCTATCTATACTTATAATAAATCTGTAGAGAGGTCAATTCTGTACATGAAATATTTTTCCAAAATAACTATCAGGGGGTGTTTAGAGATCGATACTGATGCCAAAAATGCAATCAGTAGAATTTTTGTCTGTCTGTCTGTCTGTCTGTCTGTCTGTCTGTCTGTCTGTATGACCGTTATAGAAACAAAAACTACTGAACGAATTTTAACGAAACTTGGTACAATTAATAATCATACTCCTGAGCAGGTTATAGTATACTTTTCATCACGCTACAATCAATAGGAGCAGAGCAGTGAAGGGAAATGTTGGGAAATGTTGCGAAAACGCACTGTCGCTGGCATAAGCGAGATGGTCCGCGAACGAAGTCGCTGGCAGAAGCTAGTTTCAAATAAAAGTGCACTAACTCCAAATATATCAAATCAAACTCCACAAAAAATCCTGACACGGAAATCCTAAACCCGAACAAAAATTGACAACACAGTGCGCACTGAACGGGTTATCCTACCAAATTAATTTAACGGCCGTTCCCAATAACCTATCTAACTCTGGATTTGCTTACCAGAGATAGAAATTTGACATTACTTGTATGGGGCTAATGTCAAAATCCTATCACTAGTAAGCAAATCCAGAGATAGACAGAATATTGAATTCCGCAAAGTCAACAAAAATATTTTAACGTCAAATAATTCCCCGCGGTTTCCAGTGTCAAAACTTCATTACAGAATGAACCTTCGTCCGTCTAGTGGTTATCCAAAGCGCTTCAAATATTATCATAAATTACTGAAGAAATTGATACGATAATATCAAAGAATATCGTTCCCTTCCCTTCTCTTAAATAGTTTTAATCTGTTACTGTGGATAAGGCAATGTAACAGTAACAACTTTCAAACATAAAATATTTTCTTAAGTCTCTCTCCTTTTGTGAAAATGAGAAAAAGTTATCGCTTAGTCCTATAAAATGTGCTGACCTCTAAGCGATATTCAATAGACCTTTTTTGTGATAACTTTTAAACCTTGCTGAAAAGAAAGGAATTATTAGGGTAACAAATAAGGCTATCTGGAGATGAGTTATTATGGGTAGGTGACTACTTTTTGATCCTCTTGTATATCATGCGATTAGGTGTTTCAGGTTTTGTAAATTATTAAGGATTTTGCACCCTACATTCTGTTACAAAGTTAATGGATTTATTCGCACATGAATACAGTTATATAAAAGGTGTATATAAAACTTTATTTTTCGTAAGCCTTTCTTGTTGATTTCTAAGCACAAATTTTAAGCCTCATAATGACTAAAAATATTTTAATATTAAATCCAAGCAATCGTTTAAACTCAGAAAAAATACAAATATAAATTAATAGGCTCATATAAAAAACAAAAAATAAATGAAACGTGCCCATTTTAAAGCATTGTTTCACCAATATCAGTACCGCAGATAAACAGTGTTGCCAGTGACGTGATTATTTAATCCCCAATTCCCGGGACGAGATGCAACTAAGGGATCGTTCGTCAGAGACATAAAAATAAATTACAATGTTAAATTTTGCACGCCCTAAATCGCAGGGGATTCGGCGATTTGTTCCGGAATGCCGTTGCTTTTTATTAGTGGGAATATGGAGATGGTAATGGTAATAACTAGTAGTGTATTTATTTAAATACGTAATGGTAATTAAAGGATTGGTTATTTATGATTAGTTTTAGCAGAAAGTAAATTATTATACAGAAGAATTACAACAGGAGGATATGTCTCAAACTTATGCTGGTATTGTTTCAAGGTTTTGCGACTGGCAATTCATTGAATTATGAATTGATCTTATGGTATTTCAATTCGCCGTGTTGTTTTTATGTATGTAGGTACAGACAACGGCAGGTCAACGTGTACCAATCTGTCAAATTTTATCAATCGAACATCTACCTTCCACTATATAAGGTTGAAAATCTATCGCAGAAATTTGACAGTTTGTGGTAACTTGATGTGCTGAACTTAGATGCGTGTGGGCCTTGGCAGTCCCAGAGTTTTATAGTATATTGACGATCTTTTTATATCATTATATTTAGTCTATTTGAGATACGAAATATACACAGAAGAAACTAAATTAAATAACTTTGTAAGTGTAATTGTGAAACTATAAGGCTACAGTTGAAGTCCTGAATAAACTAATAGAAGTTACGTAAGTGCCTTGAGGCAAATAATCTTGAGGCTTATTCAAATGTTGAGGTTTTATTTCTTCGATACTTGAGTGGCTCGAGATGCATGTTTTCAGTTCTAATGCTGCGTTTCTTTTTTCTATTTTATTAACATAATATCAATGGCCGATTAACGCGTTTTAATTAATTTGGAGGTTTTTTTTTAAATAGCATTACAAACAAATCTGCGGGTTGCAAAGGCCGAATGAAAATGTAGAATTTGCTATGTGCAAGAAACAGAAATTATGAACAGAACTATTCATCATATGAATTCTTAAATTAAACTTAAGTTTAAAGAGATAAGGGATTACTTAAGTTTAATGAGACAACTTCTTCAAAATATTTTCAGTTCAAATGAAACCAAAACATCACAGTTGCACAGATCAAAATCTAAATCATATCTACTATCATGGCAATCTTAAAAGGCACTGCAATATCTATTTGACGGTAATCACATGAATAGACGGCGAGAACGCAACAAACGTCTCCAGAATTCGAGCTCAGCCACCTCTGGGTGACGTCGTCGAATGCCACGTCCTTAGCCACCAGCGTTAACTGAACAACACGACCAGCGCAACCTGACCCCCCACATCATACACACCAACCCACTTTAACACCTACTGACATACACTAGCGGGAGGCGGGGGAGGTCCAACTTAACTAGCCACGCCAGGTGTAAATGTAGTCTTGAATTTCACGAATAATTCCACCCGTGACACTTCAACATTTGGCGGGAGCGACGGAATTTATTTCAAGAATGCAAAACATGAATTTTGCACTCAACAAATGTCACGGTTCGTTCTTTTTTCAAATTGGTGGCAATGTATCATGTGTATACAGGCTCAGGTATATCTATCTATCAGGTATATATTTATTGTTTTAAATTCAAGCTTTTTAACATAAATTATGATGAATTGAGACCATTTGTTTTAATTAGGAATGAATGATGATAGTGCAGTCAGTTTTGTGTTATACTTTCATTTGGAGAAGTCATTATCATAAATAAATTGTGATCGTTCGAGACTCGAGGTCGAGGCATTTATGGTTACGTTCTTACAAAAGAGAACATCAATAAAATTGACTCAGGCATTAAAATCTGAGAAACTGGCATACCTAAATAGCTTTTCCTGTATACACTTACGTTAGAAAATCCTGCTTAAAATGAATGTATGAAAACGAATGCTCAATTTTACACCTGATTGTCAGGAAACTCCGACACCTAACAATTAACATTTCACAAACACGTCTCACCAATCCATAAATAGAAGCTAGACTAACAAGACTTTCACATTACACTCTAATTGTCTGTGCGAACAAAAGTATGGAATAATAAATTCGTACGTAGAAACAGCTGAACTGAACTGAATAATTCATTTAATAAAAACGTTAAGATAAATGACCTGACTGACGCAGCGTCGCAACGTATCACGTACTACATACGTTCTACAGACATATTGTGCTATATATTATGTACTTACATACATAATGTATGGGGGAAATGTTTATGCATGTGTGTGATCGTTTTATAGAAGATTACTTGAGTTTCAAGTGCATTTAAAACGGTTAAAAGCTATTAAGATTTATGGATTTGATTTCGTTTTTGTTTCGTAGTTTGTTGAGCCTAAACCAAGTCAAGGTATGAACTGTCACGCTCGTCTCTCATAATTATCTTGTAAAAAATATTGAGTAAACAATTTTAGGTACTGATACACAATTTAATCTTAATTTAAACAAATTACCAACTTAATTAAATGTGGTAACCCTATTAAAATACTGTTACTCAATCGTTCATAAATTCTCTGGATTTTCTATGAAAGTGCCTTTTCTAAGTCTGGTCAATGTAGCGATGACCCTAAACTCTGGCAGTAAATGTTTAGTTTGTAATTCTAAGCCCAAAATAAAATATGAGTTAAGCAAAGTTTCTGCGGTCACGTAGGTCCCCTAAATCCTTTTCTAAATTCTATGTTTCTAAATGAGATTTATTTAGACCATTTTTCAAAAAGGGGTGATTATTTATTTTGATTTGTGAGTTTGAAAAAGGCACTCACAAAATAACGTAGCCTTTCTGTTTGTAAAAAAATAATTTATGATTGTTCTCATAATTATTATTCGAAAGATATGTCTTACCTGCTTTTTCCACTTCTCAATATAAGTAAAACTTAACCCCCTAAGTTACATCAAGAAATAAGGCCCCCAAGCTAGCTCAAGTAACCTCAAATTTACATACCCATTAATTTAATATGAATAAGCAAATACAAACTCTGCAAAAATTGGACCCTTTATTAGACTTCTCTATTGTAATTCCATACAAGTTGAACACAATTGCGAACCATCCACCTCCACATTCGATTTCAATTAATTTCAATTTAGTACGCCTTATGTGCGCATACCCTCAATATGCTAACTCATACGGCTCTGAGTAATGACTGTAAGGAGCAGCCTACATCGACAAAGGGCCCATTATGTCAAAAACAAACCCAACCTCGTAACCAATTCCCTCCATGTTTGCTGAGGCTGCTCTTATAAATATGCAAATATTATCCTGCGTTTAGCCTGCTACTGCAATAATATTTATATTGAAATTGGCGCCCGCTGCCCGTCCTTGAACTCTCTGACTATTATTATACTGTTCAAACATCCCTTTTACATTCGATTGGCGGCCGCAATACGTTCACTCTGTTATGTGTTTGACAAACCTTCAACTAATAGGATCCGTGTTGATATTTTGCTCATCTCTGTACTTTCTTTGAGAAGCTGTTTGAACAAGCTTTTGCTCTGTATTTGTGGTCTCGGTCAATATGACCCGCGCGACAGATTTTGTCGAGGAAACGTGTTGGTACATAAAGAATTAGCATACAATGTGTAAATTACGTTTTTACGGTTCAGAATAAAAAAGGTAGTGTCATATGGAATCCTTTGCAATATGAAACATTGCCTAGACCGCAAGAAAAGCCATTTCCAAACGGATTAACAGTAAAAACTTTTTGTTTAACCCGAGCTGCGACATAACCCTCGTTTTACAAAAGGACAAGTAATAAACCTGTCCACAAATGTCTGCGTTCTTATAAAAGATACAGCTCGCATCACGACAAAATGGCGGAGACGTTATACCCCCACCACTTTCCCTAATAAAGTAGGAGTCATAAAAAACCACTACAATCATCATAACTCGACTGGGCGATGGACGTCCGGACACAATAGCGCTTAAAAATTAACGTTCGCTTACACAACACAACTTTACACAGACAGTATTTTATTGTAAGTAAATAAATTGGACGATACCGTCTGGATCTAGGAATTATTTTTAAAAGTCGAGTTAAATTCTATCTCGTAAATTGCTTGCTATTCTTGGCACTGCTCATACGTGCGTTATGAATAACTTAGAGTTTCTTTTTTAGCAGGCAACTTACGTGGAATTTTTATTTATATAAAAACTTTTTATTAGCTAGGTTAAATATTACTTTGGAAAAGAGTTTTTATGTCGTAAGAAAGATGTAAATACTGAATACTTTTATTTATACCTAAATATTAAGTGTGATAGTTACTGTGATTGAAATCCTGATTATAAATTCAGCAGTCTCCCTCGAAAGCGATTTAATTAAAAGATTTTTTGCCCACGCACCATAAAATGAGTTTTCTACGTACATTATAGTGAGGGTCCGAGCTCTTCGTGTTCAAAAATTAGTTTCAGTACGGTGTGCAAAGTAGCGTGTTTTATATTTTTAAAGCTAGACGACTTTTAATAGCTAATAGTTTTTCTGCTGACTCTAGCTTATTTTTTCAGCCGTTTTAAACGCTCTTTGGTGTTTATGAAACGAGTGTGATAAGTCAGACTGAAGTCAGTATATTTTAATAGCAGCAGCAGTTTGCAGTCCAGATATTTACAAAAAAATGCAAAAGAACTTATTTTGGGAAAAAGGTCGTAAGTCCTACAGGTAGAAGATTGAATAACAAAGTTTTCAAGAAGTCAAATGTTAGTCTCATACACAAACCAAAGACATCTAAGCGAATACGTAAAGACTTTTACGGCTGGCAGAAGCTAATCTTGTATAAAATTCAAAGCTTAGAACATATTCTCAAAACTGAAATAAAGCGTTTACACTTCAAACACGATAGTCAAAGACATAATTTTCACCGGTAACTTAAACTGATGTAGTCAACTGGGTGAAAGAAAAACACCGCGTGTAAGACTAACCGTAACTTTGAACAGTTAAGTGAAGGAACTGGGTCAAAATAATACTCGTAAGAACGGGATTAACACCTTGTCACCGAGTTAAGTACAAGAACTTACTAAGTTGATACGTTGTTACTGCTATTTGGATAACTATCGAAGGGGATGGAGAGTAAAGGCCCGNCTTAGATGCGTGTGGGCCTTGGCAGTCCCAGAGTTTTATAGTATATTGACGATCTTTTTATATCATTATATTTAGTCTATTTGAGATACGAAATATACACAGAAGAAACTAAATTAAATAACTTTGTAAGTGTAATTGTGAAACTATAAGGCTACAGTTGAAGTCCTGAATAAACTAATAGAAGTTACGTAAGTGCCTTGAGGCAAATAATCTTGAGGCTTATTCAAATGTTGAGGTTTTATTTCTTCGATACTTGAGTGGCTCGAGATGCATGTTTTCAGTTCTAATGCTGCGTTTCTTTTTTCTATTTTATTAACATAATATCAATGGCCGATTAACGCGTTTTAATTAATTTGGAGGTTTTTTTTTAAATAGCATTACAAACAAATCTGCGGGTTGCAAAGGCCGAATGAAAATGTAGAATTTGCTATGTGCAAGAAACAGAAATTATGAACAGAACTATTCATCATATGAATTCTTAAATTAAACTTAAGTTTAAAGAGATAAGGGATTACTTAAGTTTAATGAGACAACTTCTTCAAAATATTTTCAGTTCAAATGAAACCAAAACATCACAGTTGCACAGATCAAAATCTAAATCATATCTACTATCATGGCAATCTTAAAAGGCACTGCAATATCTATTTGACGGTAATCACATGAATAGACGGCGAGAACGCAACAAACGTCTCCAGAATTCGAGCTCAGCCACCTCTGGGTGACGTCGTCGAATGCCACGTCCTTAGCCACCAGCGTTAACTGAACAACACGACCAGCGCAACCTGACCCCCCACATCATACACACCAACCCACTTTAACACCTACTGACATACACTAGCGGGAGGCGGGGGAGGTCCAACTTAACTAGCCACGCCAGGTGTAAATGTAGTCTTGAATTTCACGAATAATTCCACCCGTGACACTTCAACATTTGGCGGGAGCGACGGAATTTATTTCAAGAATGCAAAACATGAATTTTGCACTCAACAAATGTCACGGTTCGTTCTTTTTTCAAATTGGTGGCAATGTATCATGTGTATACAGGCTCAGGTATATCTATCTATCAGGTATATATTTATTGTTTTAAATTCAAGCTTTTTAACATAAATTATGATGAATTGAGACCATTTGTTTTAATTAGGAATGAATGATGATAGTGCAGTCAGTTTTGTGTTATACTTTCATTTGGAGAAGTCATTATCATAAATAAATTGTGATCGTTCGAGACTCGAGGTCGAGGCATTTATGGTTACGTTCTTACAAAAGAGAACATCAATAAAATTGACTCAGGCATTAAAATCTGAGAAACTGGCATACCTAAATAGCTTTTCCTGTATACACTTACGTTAGAAAATCCTGCTTAAAATGAATGTATGAAAACGAATGCTCAATTTTACACCTGATTGTCAGGAAACTCCGACACCTAACAATTAACATTTCACAAACACGTCTCACCAATCCATAAATAGAAGCTAGACTAACAAGACTTTCACATTACACTCTAATTGTCTGTGCGAACAAAAGTATGGAATAATAAATTCGTACGTAGAAACAGCTGAACTGAACTGAATAATTCATTTAATAAAAACGTTAAGATAAATGACCTGACTGACGCAGCGTCGCAACGTATCACGTACTACATACGTTCTACAGACATATTGTGCTATATATTATGTACTTACATACATAATGTATGGGGGAAATGTTTATGCATGTGTGTGATCGTTTTATAGAAGATTACTTGAGTTTCAAGTGCATTTAAAACGGTTAAAAGCTATTAAGATTTATGGATTTGATTTCGTTTTTGTTTCGTAGTTTGTTGAGCCTAAACCAAGTCAAGGTATGAACTGTCACGCTCGTCTCTCATAATTATCTTGTAAAAAATATTGAGTAAACAATTTTAGGTACTGATACACAATTTAATCTTAATTTAAACAAATTACCAACTTAATTAAATGTGGTAACCCTATTAAAATACTGTTACTCAATCGTTCATAAATTCTCTGGATTTTCTATGAAAGTGCCTTTTCTAAGTCTGGTCAATGTAGCGATGACCCTAAACTCTGGCAGTAAATGTTTAGTTTGTAATTCTAAGCCCAAAATAAAATATGAGTTAAGCAAAGTTTCTGCGGTCACGTAGGTCCCCTAAATCCTTTTCTAAATTCTATGTTTCTAAATGAGATTTATTTAGACCATTTTTCAAAAAGGGGTGATTATTTATTTTGATTTGTGAGTTTGAAAAAGGCACTCACAAAATAACGTAGCCTTTCTGTTTGTAAAAAAATAATTTATGATTGTTCTCATAATTATTATTCGAAAGATATGTCTTACCTGCTTTTTCCACTTCTCAATATAAGTAAAACTTAACCCCCTAAGTTACATCAAGAAATAAGGCCCCCAAGCTAGCTCAAGTAACCTCAAATTTACATACCCATTAATTTAATATGAATAAGCAAATACAAACTCTGCAAAAATTGGACCCTTTATTAGACTTCTCTATTGTAATTCCATACAAGTTGAACACAATTGCGAACCATCCACCTCCACATTCGATTTCAATTAATTTCAATTTAGTACGCCTTATGTGCGCATACCCTCAATATGCTAACTCATACGGCTCTGAGTAATGACTGTAAGGAGCAGCCTACATCGACAAAGGGCCCATTATGTCAAAAACAAACCCAACCTCGTAACCAATTCCCTCCATGTTTGCTGAGGCTGCTCTTATAAATATGCAAATATTATCCTGCGTTTAGCCTGCTACTGCAATAATATTTATATTGAAATTGGCGCCCGCTGCCCGTCCTTGAACTCTCTGACTATTATTATACTGTTCAAACATCCCTTTTACATTCGATTGGCGGCCGCAATACGTTCACTCTGTTATGTGTTTGACAAACCTTCAACTAATAGGATCCGTGTTGATATTTTGCTCATCTCTGTACTTTCTTTGAGAAGCTGTTTGAACAAGCTTTTGCTCTGTATTTGTGGTCTCGGTCAATATGACCCGCGCGACAGATTTTGTCGAGGAAACGTGTTGGTACATAAAGAATTAGCATACAATGTGTAAATTACGTTTTTACGGTTCAGAATAAAAAAGGTAGTGTCATATGGAATCCTTTGCAATATGAAACATTGCCTAGACCGCAAGAAAAGCCATTTCCAAACGGATTAACAGTAAAAACTTTTTGTTTAACCCGAGCTGCGACATAACCCTCGTTTTACAAAAGGACAAGTAATAAACCTGTCCACAAATGTCTGCGTTCTTATAAAAGATACAGCTCGCATCACGACAAAATGGCGGAGACGTTATACCCCCACCACTTTCCCTAATAAAGTAGGAGTCATAAAAAACCACTACAATCATCATAACTCGACTGGGCGATGGACGTCCGGACACAATAGCGCTTAAAAATTAACGTTCGCTTACACAACACAACTTTACACAGACAGTATTTTATTGTAAGTAAATAAATTGGACGATACCGTCTGGATCTAGGAATTATTTTTAAAAGTCGAGTTAAATTCTATCTCGTAAATTGCTTGCTATTCTTGGCACTGCTCATACGTGCGTTATGAATAACTTAGAGTTTCTTTTTTAGCAGGCAACTTACGTGGAATTTTTATTTATATAAAAACTTTTTATTAGCTAGGTTAAATATTACTTTGGAAAAGAGTTTTTATGTCGTAAGAAAGATGTAAATACTGAATACTTTTATTTATACCTAAATATTAAGTGTGATAGTTACTGTGATTGAAATCCTGATTATAAATTCAGCAGTCTCCCTCGAAAGCGATTTAATTAAAAGATTTTTTGCCCACGCACCATAAAATGAGTTTTCTACGTACATTATAGTGAGGGTCCGAGCTCTTCGTGTTCAAAAATTAGTTTCAGTACGGTGTGCAAAGTAGCGTGTTTTATATTTTTAAAGCTAGACGACTTTTAATAGCTAATAGTTTTTCTGCTGACTCTAGCTTATTTTTTCAGCCGTTTTAAACGCTCTTTGGTGTTTATGAAACGAGTGTGATAAGTCAGACTGAAGTCAGTATATTTTAATAGCAGCAGCAGTTTGCAGTCCAGATATTTACAAAAAAATGCAAAAGAACTTATTTTGGGAAAAAGGTCGTAAGTCCTACAGGTAGAAGATTGAATAACAAAGTTTTCAAGAAGTCAAATGTTAGTCTCATACACAAACCAAAGACATCTAAGCGAATACGTAAAGACTTTTACGGCTGGCAGAAGCTAATCTTGTATAAAATTCAAAGCTTAGAACATATTCTCAAAACTGAAATAAAGCGTTTACACTTCAAACACGATAGTCAAAGACATAATTTTCACCGGTAACTTAAACTGATGTAGTCAACTGGGTGAAAGAAAAACACCGCGTGTAAGACTAACCGTAACTTTGAACAGTTAAGTGAAGGAACTGGGTCAAAATAATACTCGTAAGAACGGGATTAACACCTTGTCACCGAGTTAAGTACAAGAACTTACTAAGTTGATACGTTGTTACTGCTATTTGGATAACTATCGAAGGGGATGGAGAGTAAAGGCCCGTTTACACATTGCGATTTCATTGCTTGCCATTTTATTGCAGGAATATTTGACAGGCGACCATTTATCTATTACACGATTACGTTTACATAGTGCAAGTAGCATCGCTACAATAAAATGGCAAGTAACGGGCAATGAAATCGCAACGTGTAAACAGGCCGTAAGAGTAGAATTTTGGGCACAAATGAAGGTAATACCGCGGAATATGAGATTTTCTTTGATCTTTCAATAAAATTGAGTATAAATTAAGTTAAGGTTAATTTTACGAAAGAGCCATATTTATGTCACTGCATACGCAATAAACAAAAATTTAGCTTTCCGCTTTCGTGAATTAAACGTCTATAATTCAACATTCGCCAAACAGTGATTCATGGTTGATTCCTAAGGATCTTTGACAGCCATTTATGAGTTATTTTTCTTAAAATGCATTATAAAGAAAAAATAATCAATCATTTTGTACTATTTTTGTTCATTCAGAAATTACTTAATAATAATAATCGGTGGCTACCTGTCTTTTTTTATATTTTTAAATGTTTTTTTTTTATTTTTTTTTATATCTAATATTTAAAAATGTAATTTATATGTGTAAAAATAAATAAATGAAGGATAATAAGTTCGTATAAGTTTCTCAAAACACTCGTGTCAGTAAAAAATCTGTGTGTTTTTATTCAAATTCTAATCTTTAGCAATATTAACACAGTTGACTCTTAATAGAAGACAAAAAAATGCTAAAAGCCATTTAATATTCGCTTGCTAATGGCTGCCATAAGTTGCTAATGTGTAACACAACGTACAGGTGTGCCACTGAGCACACTTTAATAGTTGTTGATTAGCTTTTCATTTTATTAATTGCTCCTTTTAATATATGAGTATTTTTAACGACTTGATGTATGAAAGAATGTTCGGCCTTTTCATATCCTTTTAAGATATGTAATAGTCAAAGCATAAACGCGTTATTACTAACGCAACATAGGTTGAGCTTCCATGCCTATTTTTATATTATAAATGCGAAAGATCACGCTGAAATAATCAGACGGATTTGATAAACATGGGCGGTAATATAGCTCATATATCAGAATATAATAAAGGCATTTTTATTCACATCCGTTTCTTTCTCTCGGTGGGTGATAGACGAAAATTAAAGCCCGTTTACACATTGCGATTTCATTACCCGTGCTTGCCATTTTATTGCAGCAAGATGCTACTTGCACTGTGTAAACGTAATCGTCAAACAGGTAAATGATCGCCAGTCAAATATTCCTGCAATAAAATGGCAAGCACCGGGCAATGAAATCGCAATGTGTAAATGGGCCTTTACAGTTACAAAATTACCACAGAAAATAACAAGCGCTCTAATATCGTTTTAATGCACTAAGTTTAACAAGTCAATAATCTACAAGAAACTATTCTAAGTCGGTCTGTAAACTAAATGTGCTTACAGTGGAAGTGGATCTATCACGTCAATTCTACTAATTGTAACTGCCGATCGACTTCCACTTTAGAAGTCGGACTATTGTCTTAATAACTGATCACTTTGTATTCCAACGTTTGATCCGTAACTTTGAATTAGGATGAACGATCTATTTTATAAGACTAGCTCCCGCCACCAATTTCACTCGTAGAACTTTTCGCTTGGATAAAATAACCTTTAAGCTTTTCTCAATAAATGGACTATCTTATCTATACCTACATATAAAACAGTAAAAAAATCTTGTCTATACATTAAATATTATACAAAACAAAATATGTAGGGTTATTAAGAAATGAAAAAAGAGTAAGAATACGAAAAAAAAAATTGTCTGCTTGTATATTTGTATGTTTGAATGTTTGTCTGTTTGCACACGTTGATCTCAGGATCCACTAGAAGGATTTTGATGAAACTTGGCAGACACATGGCTTATATATCAGAATAAAATATAGGCTACTTTTTATCCGAGTACGGGAAATAGTTCCCTCGGGAAGCAGGCAAAGCCGCTGGCAGAAGATAGTTCTGAATTTTTTTTCAAATCGGTACAGAAGGTCCCGAGATTAGCTCTCAGGCAGTCCATAATGATTACCACGCAGTGCATTAATTAAACATATATTCATATTCTAAAATATTTATGTAAACAAATATTAAATAGTATATTGTCCCACCGGCATTGACAACATATTCCAAGCTACCGACGAGCAGGGCTCCATGAAGAGAAACCTCCTGACGATGTTACGCGGTGTTAATCATTATGAACTTTTTTTTCATACAATTGTATGAGTAACAAAGTTATAATTTGCGGTTTCACACTNTACCGCGGAATATGAGATTTTCTTTGATCTTTCAATAAAATTGAGTATAAATTAAGTTAAGGTTAATTTTACGAAAGAGCCATATTTATGTCACTGCATACGCAATAAACAAAAATTTAGCTTTCCGCTTTCGTGAATTAAACGTCTATAATTCAACATTCGCCAAACAGTGATTCATGGTTGATTCCTAAGGATCTTTGACAGCCATTTATGAGTTATTTTTCTTAAAATGCATTATAAAGAAAAAATAATCAATCATTTTGTACTATTTTTGTTCATTCAGAAATTACTTAATAATAATAATCGGTGGCTACCTGTCTTTTTTTATATTTTTAAATGTTTTTTTTTTATTTTTTTTTATATCTAATATTTAAAAATGTAATTTATATGTGTAAAAATAAATAAATGAAGGATAATAAGTTCGTATAAGTTTCTCAAAACACTCGTGTCAGTAAAAAATCTGTGTGTTTTTATTCAAATTCTAATCTTTAGCAATATTAACACAGTTGACTCTTAATAGAAGACAAAAAAATGCTAAAAGCCATTTAATATTCGCTTGCTAATGGCTGCCATAAGTTGCTAATGTGTAACACAACGTACAGGTGTGCCACTGAGCACACTTTAATAGTTGTTGATTAGCTTTTCATTTTATTAATTGCTCCTTTTAATATATGAGTATTTTTAACGACTTGATGTATGAAAGAATGTTCGGCCTTTTCATATCCTTTTAAGATATGTAATAGTCAAAGCATAAACGCGTTATTACTAACGCAACATAGGTTGAGCTTCCATGCCTATTTTTATATTATAAATGCGAAAGATCACGCTGAAATAATCAGACGGATTTGATAAACATGGGCGGTAATATAGCTCATATATCAGAATATAATAAAGGCATTTTTATTCACATCCGTTTCTTTCTCTCGGTGGGTGATAGACGAAAATTAAAGCCCGTTTACACATTGCGATTTCATTACCCGTGCTTGCCATTTTATTGCAGCAAGATGCTACTTGCACTGTGTAAACGTAATCGTCAAACAGGTAAATGATCGCCAGTCAAATATTCCTGCAATAAAATGGCAAGCACCGGGCAATGAAATCGCAATGTGTAAATGGGCCTTTACAGTTACAAAATTACCACAGAAAATAACAAGCGCTCTAATATCGTTTTAATGCACTAAGTTTAACAAGTCAATAATCTACAAGAAACTATTCTAAGTCGGTCTGTAAACTAAATGTGCTTACAGTGGAAGTGGATCTATCACGTCAATTCTACTAATTGTAACTGCCGATCGACTTCCACTTTAGAAGTCGGACTATTGTCTTAATAACTGATCACTTTGTATTCCAACGTTTGATCCGTAACTTTGAATTAGGATGAACGATCTATTTTATAAGACTAGCTCCCGCCACCAATTTCACTCGTAGAACTTTTCGCTTGGATAAAATAACCTTTAAGCTTTTCTCAATAAATGGACTATCTTATCTATACCTACATATAAAACAGTAAAAAAATCTTGTCTATACATTAAATATTATACAAAACAAAATATGTAGGGTTATTAAGAAATGAAAAAAGAGTAAGAATACGAAAAAAAAAATTGTCTGCTTGTATATTTGTATGTTTGAATGTTTGTCTGTTTGCACACGTTGATCTCAGGATCCACTAGAAGGATTTTGATGAAACTTGGCAGACACATGGCTTATATATCAGAATAAAATATAGGCTACTTTTTATCCGAGTACGGGAAATAGTTCCCTCGGGAAGCAGGCAAAGCCGCTGGCAGAAGATAGTTCTGAATTTTTTTTCAAATCGGTACAGAAGGTCCCGAGATTAGCTCTCAGGCAGTCCATAATGATTACCACGCAGTGCATTAATTAAACATATATTCATATTCTAAAATATTTATGTAAACAAATATTAAATAGTATATTGTCCCACCGGCATTGACAACATATTCCAAGCTACCGACGAGCAGGGCTCCATGAAGAGAAACCTCCTGACGATGTTACGCGGTGTTAATCATTATGAACTTTTTTTTCATACAATTGTATGAGTAACAAAGTTATAATTTGCGGTTTCACACTTTTATTGTGAATTTTAGTATTTGTTGTTATAGCGGCAACGGAAATACATAATTTGTGAAAATTTCAGCTTTCTAGCTATTACAATTAATGAAATACAGCGTGGAGACAGACAGACAACGAAGTCTTAGTAATAGGGTCCCGTTTTACCCTTCGAGTACGGAACCCTAAAAATCATATAAACATCATTAACACATAACAAGACCATAACTTATGACATCATTCGTCCTAAAACCGTACCGTTAACAGACCGCGGCCATTTATAAATCAATATACAATATTTAGGTGCATTGTACACAGTACAGTTTGCCGCAAATGTTACCTAACAACGGAATTAATGAGCTAATTAATTAAATTACGCCAAACGTTTTGATTCTAGGAATGGTTTGCTGTAAACAATGCTGGATAGTTATATGTCTAATGTATCATATAAGCTTTTGGCGTACGTATGGTAGTTGCAACTTGTATAAAGTTGCAACTGGTATATACATAGTTGTCACGTAAAAATATATCTGGCTATATGACAATGATTGATACAGGTATAGTCTTGTAATTAATTAATTCAATACTTATCAGGGAAAAAACATATGAAATATAAAATAAAAATTACACATCAGCAATTTTTTTTCTCGTAAAAAGATGTATCCATGAGCAGCTCCTTCTTTCTGGAAAATCGGCTAAAAATAGACAAAAAAATGTCAATAAGATTTTTTAAAATTATAGTATTTCTAGTCTAGTAAGGCAACCAAAATTACCATCAACTGGATCTTAACTTAGGCCTTCGGATTGTAACTTCGAAAAAATCAAAACACAAAAAAAATGCCTAAAAGCAAAAGCATCCATAAAGGTTATCAAAGCGAAAATTTACACAGTACTTGAGAAAGCGATTTAAATTGATATCAAGAGATCAACACACAAACTTCACGCCACTTACCTCTTTAGAGCGGGGTGGGCAGGACCCCTCTTGTTGAAACATTGATGCTATCTATAATTGTAATAATATATCAAAGATGTTATGTATCTTAGCGAAAGAGAAATTAATCATAGATTGTAAATAAGTTTAGTAACTTCTAGGTTTAATAACCCAAGTTGATACTTAAATAATAAGACTTATGGGCAGTTACACAGGTTCCAAATAAAGTTCTAAATAACTGTCTAACATATTATGCCAAAGAAAAGTTGACAAAATTAAAAACATTTCTATAGCGCTATCTGTCAGATAACTATTTAGAACTTTATCTAAAACCTGTGAAACTGGCCGTAAGTAGTCTTTTAGATGGCGGCTACTGGAAAAGTCTGAAAGTGGCTAAAAGTAACTAAAGTTTAAAAGACAATCGTAAGCCTGGCTACAAATAAAAAAATCCATACATTCCCAAAGAAAAACAAACATCTAGTTCAAAATACATATAAATATTAAAATCTAATAACACTAGATGTCACCAACACATGAAACGCGAAACAAATTATCCACATCTATACTAAAACAAATGACATTCAAAAACAAACAGCGTAATCACAAACATGCAAGCATTAACAGGTAAGCCAACGCTTCATGTATTCGGCCATTACCATTTACATAGGTCAAGATACAGTGACTGCTACACCTACTATATTTTATAAGTACTGAAATATTTTGTGCATAATAAAATCGTGCAAAAAAAATCCATCGTCAAGTGATTCCATTATAATTGACATACAAATTTGACTAACTGCATAAACGGTTTGTGACGCAAATGTAAAACTATATGTGTTTAATATAATATCATGTCATAATTAAATAAAATAATAAATAACTATCTTAGCTTACCTAAATTTTTTTTTACCCTTTTATGTACACGTCCCGTGCGAAGTACTTCGCGGACGCTATAGCCTTCCTCGATAAATGGGCTATCTAAAACTGAAAGACTTAAACTTTTTCAAATCGTCTTATAGTTTCTGATATTGGTGCATCACATAAACAAAGCAACTCTTTACTTCTATAATATTAGCATAGATTATATCAAAACGGATGAAAGGAAATGCTTTAATGTGCTATATCTTTTTCCTTTGCAAGATCATACCCTGTTATCATAGATCATACACTATATGTTGGACACACAAAACAGAAGGTCTGGCGGTCGTCGGCTCTCGGTCTAATTTAAATATCCGACAGAAACTAATTAAAACGGTCACAGACAATTAGGTGCGTTGCAATATTGGTACGTACCACTAATTTATACACAAATATTACCTTCCAATAATAAATGGAGATGGATTGTTGCCTTTAGCTGTAGCTCTGCTTGTTTTGACGACTGTACTATTGTACAGGCTGTGTTGGTTCGTAAATTCTGTTTCGGACACGAAATTCGTGCACAATTTTCTAAAGTCCGATTTTTTGTATTATTACATGTATTTGTTGTATAGAAATATCGTAGGTAGGATTGTTATGATTATTGAATATGTCTTTTTCTTAAAAAAAAAAATATTTTATTTGACCTTGATTTAAAAATCCCTTCATCAGTTTTGTATGACGTTTTAAGCAATCCGAAAAATATATATATTATTCCCGCAAATCTCCTCGCATTTTAAGTTACAAAACATACGCGGCATGAACATTGAACAATGCTAAAATGTTCTCCACTGCCAAAAAAGAAACAGCGCGAACTACTACGAGCGTAGCACAGCCGTAGCACTTCACGTAGCCGCTACGAAACTAATGTTGCCGCGCTGCGGACGACTATTTTTTTTCGTAAGTTTACAAATAGTAAAAATATTTTAAGGAGTACTAAAGATTGCTGAAATCTGAATATACAATGCTTCATGTTAGCTACTGTAAATTAAAATTTCTGTTTAGTTGGCATTTTATAAAATTGCAAACGAAGGCAAAATACAGACAAAAACAAGTTTTTTTTTATTTTTTTTAAATGCCTTACTGGTTTAATATATCCAAATACACTAAATTGCAACGTTTTACGTAGTTAACATATTATTCTTTAGAGTCATCATAAATATTGTGACCTAAAATAATAGTTAGTAAATAACAACAGCCTGTATCACTAGGGTCGGTAACAATCACTGTATAATTAACTCGGGCGCTTGTTATTGTGTATTAGTGACCGCAACCCTATTAGCTGCTTACCAATAAACTGGATATTAAAGAATATAGGTATCTAGAATTATATACTATTCGTAGCTGCAATGATCTTGTAACTAGTTATATAGATACAGCTTTGTTTATTTTTACACACAAAAATTATGATAGTAGTAGTAAAAGTGTGTTAAATATATGTCCTGATAATTCGTTATTTCTTTGGTTAAAATTCCTGTGAATACGTGGACTGTTTTATTCTTGATGCCGTGAAAAACTGATGTCAAAATATTTTTATGACGCACCATTATCTTGAACTTATGGTAAAATTTAAATTATGAAGTTAAAATATAAATATGAGGTTAAAATATGCTGAAAACTCTGAAAGGCCAAATGCTTTTAACTAAAATATTTTCAGTCACAAAATAAATTGCACGTCCCTAAACTATCCGCCATAACTTCAACAGAAACGCAATAACTTTAATTTATGAACCGGGTAAGCCGGATAAGCCGTCAATTTTGTAATAACGCACATTTTCACGGTAATTGTGACAAAACGTGGCATAGGTGGACCCGGATTTTGTCGGTTTTAACCGTCATTATTATAATACTGTGTGATTTTGTGTTGATGTTCGACAAAACAAATGAACGAATGCTTTCTGGGACGCAGGGCAGCGCAGACCTTTCTATTAAAATTCTGCAAATAACAAAAGGGACGGGAGGTGTTACTGCCCCTGTCTGTTTACCTGTCCCTTGTTTAAAAAGGAATGTAATACAACCCCAGTTATTTTCATTATTCACATTTACATCACCGCTTCGAGTTTATGTCGCACGAAATCACAAAGTATTTTTTTCCACGTACTCCAAACGTATCCATAGAATTTGTAACTGTAATTACATATTACACGAGTTTACAATTATCTGGAAACGTCGAGAAAAATCCATAAAGAGAAACAGTTCAAATGGAGCTTCCAATTCCGCATTTAAAATCCGACGTATGCCTTTATTGTAGAAGTTGCTTGTTTTCGGCCAAACAATAACTTTGCTGAAGCCATAATAACAGTGGAAACCAAACAACAATTTCACTGACCGACCCCCAACAGGTGAAAACTCGTAAAACTAACTGAGTGAGTTGCGACGGACGCTGGGTGAGGAGCGTTTAGAGAAACAATGGCACAACTGAGTTCCGGGAGGGCCCGCTGTCTCCCGCCTGCAGCGAATGCACCTCAACTTTAATAACAATACATTTAATTGTTCATTTTGCACTGCCACCTAGCTCACGTAATTAAGTTTAATTTAACCTAGAAATTATAAGAATATGTCAATATTAATGGAATGCTTTGCTTTAATGAAGAATCTTTTTTGGTGGCCAGACATAATATGACAATAAAAGCCAGTTGCAGAAGTTTCAGATAAGGTTCCAAATAACTATCTGACAGATACTGCCATAAAAAAATTACAAATTGAAAAACATTACTATGGCAGTATCTGTAAGGTTGCTATCTAGAACTTTATCTGAAACCTATGTATATGACTCTTATAAATGTAACGACCAATAATGAAAAAGTAAGTCTGCCATAAACAAAATGCCGATCCATTATGTAACTTGTTTGTAACAGACAAAAGACATTTCCATTCGAATTACTTCACAAATCCATTTACAACATCCAGGCTTCAAACTTAGCAAAAATTGCACTTTATGGAACAAATAAAGAGCCACAAAGATTCTCTGATAGCGACAAAGTTCAGCTTTTATATCAAATGCGACCAAGAGAATAACCATTAAGCATTTCCTTGCGCTCTGCGTGCAATAAATGAATGAAAAACTCGGCTCCAACTTGGTAGATACAATTGATAACTTGCCCGGAGCTAAACTTTTTGCTTCCCAGTCCATTATTGACGTCTAAGATCGAAGCGAGGGAACCTCAGCGATATTTTTAACCTTTCATTCCGTGCAGATATTTTCGCCTTTTCGAGATAATTTAATGGGTTTTTAATTACTGACCAAGTAAGTTGAGGTCGATTTTCAACCATTTTCTTTTCTTTTTCGTGTTTTTTCAACAAGAATCTCTTTAAAAAGTCTTTTATAATAGATTGGTGAGTATTTTGTTGTAAAAATACAAAATTGTCTGTTCAAACCATTTATCAATTCCCTATTAAAGTGGAGTGTTTCAATTAAAAACGAGACTTGCGAGTTCCCGGTCTGCTGGTCAACTTTTATTAGTTCGCCGAGTAGAAAAAGTAATCAAGTCTGCGATATATCGCGTCGCGCACCTAACTCCCGAGATAACTCTTAATTGTTTGATGTGACGCCTCGCGGAGACGTGGGAAGCCGTCTCGTTACCTTTTATCTTGTTTGCGAACAAATTTCAAGTTTTTAAAGAATTTGCTACGAGCTTCAAGGATATAACAGACAGATAGGACTTACACAAATCTAGTAAGAGAAAAATTTTCACCACTATAAGAAATACGTTATTTTCTGACAATATATTACAATAGAATTCGAAAATTCTTATATAAAGTTTGGTGACCCGAAATGTTTAACTGAAAACCACTATACAAAGTAGCTATTTTCGTCCTCCTTAGGTCAATAAGTAACAATGGTTTATTCAGACAATACGCAAGGCAAACAGAATACGCAATTAAGGTAACAAAAGACGGGGACAGGAGAATATCTACTGAAAAAAGCTTTATGAATGAAAATAAACAAAAAACCTGGGTGCACGAAAATGGGTCATCGAATGAAATATTTCAACCGGCCAGTGTAACGTGACACTCGAGATGTCAGCCGTTTTAGCTTATGAGGGAGGTTTTGAATGGAGCACGAGGGTCCAAGGTGGTTGGTAGGCAGTGTAAAGGTAGGTGGATCGGAACGCACACGACACGATGCCCGTTCCAACTAACCAATGCCAACGTTCGTCCCAATCGCAGCAATTGTTTTCTTTGTGAACGTTGATGGACCGACATTGTTTTAACTAGGAAATTCTGTCGCAACTGAAATTCTCATTTTATTGTGGACGATAGGTATGTTATTATAGCATATACCTCGGCATCAGAGAAGAGGTCGTCGCCATTAAATTGTTACATGAATGTAACAATTTAGTACTTGATTAAAGATCTACAGCCGCGATCAAGGGAGACCAAATACTTGGACTCGATCTACACATAGATAGTCGTACCTTTATTTCCTCTATAGAATCGGCTGATAACTTGTATGTACAGAGAATTACCAGAACCATTGAGCTAGCATTGTGCAAAGGATAGATGGTAGCTAGCCATGAAAACATAATTTTCTTTACTGACAAAGAAAAAAAAATTGGAAACTCCGTCCAGTACCAAAAGTACATACCTATCATGACATCGTTATATTTATTATTATATACCAATTATATATTATATTTTATACCAAAACAAAATCCAACACGTATAATTCCTACGTGTAATTCAAACAAAAGCAGCAATGAAGCGTAACTTTATAATTTTCATAGCATTAGGTTTTTAATTCGGATTCACACAGCGGGGTTATGAACTCGAAACTACAGCATCGTACTGGCTATGTAAAAATATCTATGGAAAGAGCAATGTTTGAAACAATGTTCTTATGTCACTTAAAATTCATCGGTTTTGACAAAAATGACAGCATGTATAATATAAAAAAAATTCATGTGAAAAATAAAATGAGGCAAAATTCAGTATAATGTGACTTTAACTAGACTTCAATTTTATATATAAGTAACATTTCTGTGATATGCCGGGACCTGATGTAAGAGCCAATGAAAATGTCCTCGGCGAGATGTCGACAGAGCCCACAGCGACTGTGCATAGTGGTGTAGAAGCTAAAGCTGAAAGAAAACTTACTGTTCTAGAGTCACATGGCTATGTACTTGGTCGGACCATAGGGTCTGGTTCATATGCCACTGTCAAGGTACCTGATTGTTTGAATCGATTGATTTATAGTGAAATATTTGATATAAATCTGCTGAAATTCCCTGCAACAATTAGATTTTTTTTTTTAACTAAATATATAGTTTCAAAAAATAATAGCAAAAATATCTTCTGATAAAATAAGATCATTACAAAACGATGGCATCGGTATATGCAGTCCCTTCTTTAGTTGACCAAATATCCGAATTTGCTGAAAACGATTTGCCTAATGTACACAAACCGTCGTCGTGATCACACAAATTAATGTGTAATGCAACTGTTAACCAACCCAACATGGAAAATAGAACATCTACATGTATAGAAAATAATCATTTACATTTTCGTAGGTCGCAACGAGCGACAGACACAACTGTCAAGTGGCAATTAAAATAATAAGCAAGTTCCAAGCGCCAGGCGATTACTTGAAAAAGTTTCTGCCTAGAGAAATAGAAGTCGTGAAAGGTCTCAAACACGAGAACTTGATACGGTTTCTTCAGGCGATAGAAACTACTCACAGGTATGGCAAGCGATTTTTATGGTGGCAAGCCAAATAAATACATCATCATGGTAGAGAATCGACTTGCTGATTGATTCCATTCATAATAGAAATAAAAAAAATACCAATAATATTTCCAAACATTCCATTAATATTATCAAATAATAGTCAAAAAAAATAAGATTACAATGTAAGTATGTACAAGAAATGATGGGACTTTGTGGGACATTGATTCAGGCCTATTTCGCTCATGAATCCTTATATATTCAATCCAATGCAGTGTCTGTGGTTTTATATAAAGAAAAACATTCCCATTTTTTCAGGGTCTATATTGTTATGGAATACGCCGAAAATGGCAGTCTCCTAGACATAATACGTAAAGACCAGCATATAGACGAAGTTCGAGGCCGTCGCTGGTTCCGCCAACTTGTTGAAGCAGTTGACTACTGTCACGAGAGAGGAGTTGTTCATAGGTAATCTTTCATCAACAAGTATTTCCCTATTTATTCCAAATATGAACATAGAAGCAGAGACAATTTAAAAAAACCGTTGCCATTAGACATGGACATGGATACAAAAATTTGGCCTAAAACTGATCTTCGTATAATTTCAGGGACATTAAATGCGAGAACTTGCTTATGGACCATGGTTTAAACATAAAACTGTCGGATTTTGGTTTCGCCCGAGGTCACATGAAGCCGAAGAATGGTGTTTATGCGCTTAGTGAGACATTCTGCGGGAGTTATGCGTATGCTTCACCTGAAATCCTGAAAGGTGTTCCTTATAGGCCACAAGACTCAGACATATGGAGTATGGGAGTGGTGCTGTACGCTATTGTGTATGGAAGGCTGCCTTTCGACGATACGAACTACACACAGCTGCTAAAGGTACTCTATCAACTTAAGACGGAGATTTCGTGTTCATGCTTTTGTTTAATGAAGAGTTCTTTTCATAAGAGTAGATAATATTACCTATACCAGGATATGTTTTACAACACCTTATCTACAGAACTCGTCTTTGATATAGAACAAGTATTTACATCTGTAGACTTTTTATGCATGGCTATGGTGATATTTTAAAAATCTTGCTAATTTTACATGAGTATCTGTACATTAGAAACACCTAATATTATATTTTTCTACAGCAAGTGCAAAACAAAGTGTCGTTCCCTCGCGAGCCGAAAGTGTCAACCGACTGTCGAAAGCTAATCACTAAAATCCTAGCACCGCTCAAAGTGCGCGTCAAGATACCCCAGATCTTGGCAGACACTTGGATCAATCCAAACCAACCAGCCAAGGATGAAGAGGTAGACACAGCACAGGTGACCAGAAAACCGACTTTTTTGGAACAAGTTCCTTCTTCCATCGACTCCTTTCTATAAACAGAATTATACTCACTTTTTTTAGATAGCATGCACTTATCGCATTAGAAAGAAGCCTTGTCCAAATTTTAACTCAGATTTTTATTGTTGTTGAATTTAATATTTTATTTTCTAGAATACAAGTAAGGATGATGAATGTTTGGATGGCTTGTTACCATTGAATAAGATCTAATGAGCTCAAATGTGGCATCGAGATTTTCAATATCCACTGTGTGGCTTTGCTTGTAGGTACATATTAATCAATAAGGAACAAATCATCAGATCGATTTAATGGTACTTCGATTTTTTGCTGTCATACACATTTTAAATGCCTTCAATTTATTGGTGTATATGGTTTATGCAAGTACCCCACATAAATACAAATTTTGACTAATATAAAACTTTATACGGGTTTATCCCCACATCAGTGCTATGTCAGGGATGGGGAAGGATCTCTGTACCTCCATTCTGTATCGCTCCGTTGCGACTCCTGATAAAACACTTTCCTGTCCTGCCCTGTTAAGGCACTAATGTGCGGGCATAGACCTTAAGCAAGAGTGGAAAGTTACAGGCATGAACCATGAGGAAAAACCAAATTCAAAACTCTTTTTCGAAGCTGCATCTGCTTATTTTTTTAATAAAGCTGCGTTACTAAAATAAATTTTGATCACTGCGTTTAATAGGCATGATTTTTCAGGAAAACGCGCAAGTCAGCAAAGAAGAAATAAAAAGCGTGAACATTGGTACTGTAACTTTCGACAGAAAATTAGAGGAAGTAAAATAGTGAAAAGCAACAAAAAGAAACCAAATAATTTAAATAAAGAAATTATGATATATTGAATGGTTTTTATTTTGTTTCCTTGTCCGTCAACTACTTCTTCAGTTTTGAAGAAGAACTTTAGGAACTCATAGTACCATTTTGGCAACATTGGCTATCAGACTTTCCAATTACATAATTCTCGTAACGATTAACAATAAAATATTCCTAGTATAATTAATACATATTCATTACATTTATTTTACAGATTTCTCCTTTTTCTTCGGTGGTGGTTTCGGACTACAAACATATTCGTCATCTTCTAACTTCAGATTAGCTTTCTTTATTTGTGACCTCGCTTTAAGTATACAAGTGTAGGAAAGAGCGAGGAAAAATAAATAAATTCCTGAAGCAATCCAGCAGTTTCGAGCAACCTTGAAGAAAATAACGTTAGGCTTAATATAGGATGGGGGACCTGCATAGCAGAATGGAGAGCGAAGTGGAATCTATTCCTAGAAGTGGTAGCTTAGCTACTCCGAAGTTAACTACTCATCACCTGCCTAGCCTGTTCCTAATTATGTTGAGGTCGGCTTCCAGGCTAATCGGATTTAACTGAGAACCAGTGTTTTACATGGAGCGACTGCCTGTCTGACCTCCATAACCCAGTTACCCCGGGCAACCTGATACCCATTGGTAAGTCTGGATGTTAGACTTTCTGGTTTCTGACTACCCGTAACGACTGCCAAAGATGGTCAGGACCTACCAGTTTATCGTGCCTTCCGGAACACGGAAGAAGTCGTTATGACAAGATGGTCACCCATCCATTAACTTTTTGATCGATCGATTCGCGCGGCTTTGAATTAGCCACGAGTTCTTCTTCATAGCACTTGGGAAAACGAAAGCTATGCGAACGGCAGACAGTCGCCAAGTCTTAAGCCAACTCAGTAGATCAATAGCATCTACTTAAACTAGTATAACTGCATCCTTACTAAGGCATAATTGTGTTCTGTCTTGTGAATGAAATCCTCATAATCTTCGTATTCTTCCGCCTCAACGTCTTCTAAGAGGGTGACAGCCTCTATGTAATAAAATACTCCCATGATGGCCTGAAATGAATAGTCGTTATTTCATTAATAAAGTCTGTAGGTAGGTACCTTCTTCCTTCTCCAAAGCATCATCATCTACCTACCACCAGTGATTTACGTGGACCGACTGCTTATCTGACCTCCTTAACCCAGTTACCCGGGCATCCCTATACCTCTTAATAAAACTGGTTTTTAGACTTTCGAGCTTCTGAATACCCGTCACAATTGGCAAATTTACTCGAATGACAGCCGGGACAAGGAACAGGGAGAAACTAGTCATAGCAAGATGGTCATCCCTCCACGGGGCGGTCGTTCGAGCCGAGCGATTGTTATTTAGCCAAGAGAACATACCTACTTTAAATTTTTGATGCAGAAGGAACCACATTTACCTACCAACAATAGCGCCATTCATGCACAATGAAATCTAGATGTCGTTCACTAACAAAATAACTGCTACTACTACAAGAACAAGGCATAAAACTCCCTAGTTTACGAGATATCTAACTAGGAACCTACCTGCTTACTGAAAACAGGCCTCTCACGTGTAGGTATTGTACACTGTTGCGTGATTTTCTAAGGATCAGTGATTCCAACAGTGGTTAGAATTTTTTGCTCTTTTGATTCACAAAAATAGGGAAGTGTAGAATAGGGTACCTAGTCTAGTACCTACTATATAGGTTCCCAGTAGACGCAGGACGATCTTTTTTTTTATATCGATGGGAAATCATCAGTACCCCCGCTGTGGATGACAACGGAAGGGAGTGTCAGACTTTTATTGACTAAAACCCACCGTGTTCCTTCGGGAGCCCTTTGTGTGCCAAAGCCGCGGTAACTCTTTCGAACAACCCGCAGGACAGGACGATCTTGACTACAAAAAATCAACTTCCAAGCACAAACGTAAATAACACGACTTACCAGTTGAATTACACCCCATATGCTAATCAGAGAACAGCAAACCCCACATCCAAGTAGGAATCCTGTCAGTTCACAAAAACCATTTAATTTTAAATGAATAGAAATATATAAGTAGAAGCATGTAGGGTGTTTGAAAACTTCTCATTCTAGCTATTTCCCCTTCGTCTCCACTACCAAGTTTTATCGCAATCTTATGAAAGAACTAGCTTCCGCCAGTGGTTTCACCCGCTTTCCCGTGGGAACTACTGCGCTCACCCGCAATAAAAAAAGCCTATAACCTTCCTCGATAAATGGGCTATCTAACACTGAAAGAATTTTTCAAATCGGACCAGTAGATCCTGAGATTAGCGCGTTCAAACAAACAAAGAAACAAACAAACAAACTCTTCAGCTTTATAATATTAGTATAGATAACAAAAAAACGTTCACGTGCATATTATAAAGGGTAGAGAGGATTTTTGAAAGATATTATGTCAAACATTCTAGTAACATACCCATTGTGAAAGGAAAATAATTCTCGTTTTAATTACAAATTATTCTTCGTCACAAATTCCGCTCACGAATACTTGCAATTGACAGACATTCAGAATGAGACACTTGACACAGCTTGACATATTAATCCAAAGAGTAAATAATATAGGGACGTGTCTTTATTATGATTGACCATTAACAATAGGTAAAGACGACAGCACATCAAGTTACCACAATCTGACAAACTTCAATAGATTGTCAACCTTATCCCAATAGTGGAAGGTTAATGTTCGATTGGTAAAATTTTACAGATTCCGGTAGGTTGACCTGCTGTCGTCTGTACCTAAATACTCTTTGGAAAAACCTTTCAAGTACCTAGTTGACCCACCTCCGTGGTAGGTTACTTACCAAACGCAATAGTAAAGGCGCGGCCCCACGGCGGTGCACGGAGAGACTACGCACGTGTATTAAGCTTCGCTTTGGAAGAAAATGTATGTGGTTGTGTCCACTGCAACCCACGGAGAGGCTACGCACGAATTGACGTCATTGATACATGCGTGGCTTGCTCGAATAGGCGGTTACATAGCTCAACGCTGTCAACGTGGGTCTACGTTTCCACGTGGGTGTACTCCATACACGAATATGACCGTCGACTACGTACAGCTCACTTATCGCAGCGTAGCCTCTCCGTGCGCCGTGCCACGCTATACATAGTCGTGTGTCATATTCGTGTATTCCAGTGGAAACGTAGACCCACGTTGTCAAACAAATGAATACACGCAGCTAAAATGCGCCGCGTGCCCGTGACAGCATGCACCGCCTGGGGCCGCGCTTAATCTGAGTGTTTAGGACCTAGTTTCCCCCCCCCCCCCGCTCACCCCCGAGTCCAGAGGGTATTTAATAAGTAGGACACTTACATCGCGAGCCCGCATTAAAAAAATAACTATGGGTAAACATACCTGGCCTGGTCATGGCCTTCCTCAATAAAAATAATTTTCAAATTGGGATATTCCTAGACTGCAGGTATTTAGTCCCCAAATTAACAATAACATTTTGTGCACCAGTGTAGTAGTAGCTTAGACTCTAAGCCTTAGAGTATACAAGTAGTAGAGAGGCAGAGCAGGCCAAACTAAGGCCTTGACCTAGCATGCCTTAGCCAAAGGTATCAAATTAAATTTTCTTTGCAATCGAACTTCTATGTAAAAAAAACGAAATGACAGACTATCACTTGAATCAATACATCATACTTTTCAAATATTTCAAATGATTTCTAAGTAACATAGAATAAGTTTTAAACGAAATATATACACAAAACCTTAAACTATAAAATAAAACCATAATTAACATCAATACCTTTACTTCAAGAAAATCTAAGCATTTTACAATGTACCTACAATAATAGATATTTTATATTATGTACAATTTATAGCATTCATTCATTTTGTAATACTTATGCACAATAATTTCTGTAATTCAAATTAACAAATTGATTTTTAAGTTTGAATCACTTTAATTTTATACCAACTCTTTGCATATTTATATTATAAGCTATAGAAACATTTATCCCTACAAAAAAGTTAAATCTTAACAAGTTTAGAGGATAACAGATAAGGTAGGTAAAGCATTGAAAATTATACAATGGGTGGTTTTTTAAATACTTTCAACAGATTTAATTTAATAATTATATAGGTAATTTAATTACATGAGTCACAAGATGAACATTGGTATTGTACCTTTAAAAGGTAGATGAGTAATTTTGGGTGCTTATTAAATGCTAATTTATAACAACCTTCATGGTCTATTAACTTGTCTACAATTTCAACATAATTCTATGGTCTCTAATATTTATGTGTTCAAACTGATGCATGCTATTTCATTGGTAGTTGTGACTTTATCCAACCAATCACAATTAACATGAGTTGCCAACTTATTTGTTGACCAGAGACAATAAGAATAATGTTTACATCTCCATGGTAGATTCTACCAATTTACAATTCAACAAAAACATGGTAAATTCATATTTTAGAACCAAGAAAAATGTTAGCAAAGGTGGGATTACTACCCAATATTATTAGGCAGTAACATGAAGGGTGTGAAACTAGAGGAACAATATCAAAACATTTTAGAACTCTGACTCAAGAGCTATTATAAATAAATTAAAAATGGAATGGAGTTATTCAACAGTAACATAACAACTTGTACCGGAGCATCAGTACCCATCATTACGTTGATTATACCATTTTACATACTAACTGAAGAACGGTTATTCATCCAGAACTGGTGTCCGGACACAACGAGGGTGATGACGTATAGCAGTGCGGCAATCCAGCAGTTGTAAGCATTCTGGAAAATTGCAATATATTTATGAAAAATTTGGCCAGACCTGAATCCAAAAGTTCATGAAAATAAGAGTCAACCTAAGATGATGGAATGGAATGACGCCAGAATGATCGTCTAACCCTTGTCTAAAGGTTTAACTATATATCGATCAAAACTATTTTTTATTCTATTGCATTTTCATGTATTCATGTTTTCATGTACTTGCAAATAGGCATATTCAATGTCAAGGTAATTTTGCTAACCTATTTAAATATTATAATAGTAAATTGGTTAATTTGTGTTAATTTTATGCAGATTTTCACAAATTGTATTTGAATCGACAATTAGAAGAAAAAAATAGTAGCAATCACAACAAACATTTTCAATCCACTATCATTATAAGCATTTTTAGATTTTAACTTATTATGGCCTTGTCTCACAAGATCAAGATTTGGAAGCAATTAAGACAAAAACGTTGTACAAGTTGTGCATGGATGTTAACAAGGAAAACTATGTCATTCCAGAACCTTGATATTCTTGTACATGCTCTAACTCTAGTAATTAGATAGAATGTGACTCACCTGAGTGTATCCAGCTTCCACGGTAGCGATAAAACTCTCGATAGAATGATGACCAGACTCTGACTCAAGTGGGAGATCTTCCAACAAAGCTACAGCTCTGATATAGTAGAAGACGCCCATCAAAGTCTGAAAGATTCAAGAGTGTTAGCACGGCATTGAAGAACCATGGCAAAACAGCAAGTTAAAAGAGTTTTACTCACCAATTGAATGATTCCCCAGACGCTCAATACGAGCCCGCACAGCGACAGCTTAGGTCCACAGAATTTGCAGGCCATTTTGCTAGTTTATTTATCAGAATTACGATTACTTAAAATAAATGGTATCGACCACTAGCTGTCAGCTGGTGTCAAAAAATGAACGCTCACATGATCTTTGCTTTGTCTATGGGTGTTGTGTAACCTAATAAAGAGTAGTTTTATTAATTTAAAATAATTTAAAGGTGATAATTAGTGAAATACATCAATAAAACACTTATTTATTATAATTTAGATGCAATTTGTAAAGGTTTTACTGCCCTTGATAAATAATAAAATATTTTAACCATCAAAGACAATATGTACTCCGTGAATCGGAACGCTTCCAATATGTTGCTAGCACTTGGTGAGATTACCTAAATAGAAAGTTAGAAAACTTATTTATTAAGAACTCTATTTCATTTTATAATTAAGAAGTACTTAGTAAAACAAAACCGTATATTGAAGATATAGCGATTTCAAATATTTAACAAATATTTTTTTCATGTCAAATAAAAACAGGTTATGAATAGAAGAAATTATTTTCTGATAGTGGCAATTTATTCTATGAATGACACATTTTTCTCGATCGTATCTACGAGAAAATAAATTTCGATAATGGTGGATCGTTTAGGTAGGCAAATATTTATTTTATAACGTGTAATAAGCATAAAAAGCAAGAATAAAGTGCTCTTATTTGTGTGCAATTATGTAAAATAGTTACGTGGGAGATCACTGTCATTGTTTGCTTGTCGCTCACTTTCCTTTGACGTCAAACTTTTATACCGTTCTGCAATTTGTAAGTGGGTAATTTTCTTTTTTCAGTGAACAGTGAGGCCAATGCTAGAAGGATTGCTATGGTTGAGAGCTGCTTCGGCAGTTCTGGACAGGTGAGCATCTGCTGTCGCGAAATAAAGTTTTATCAAAGTTTAGAAGTTGTCGAATGCTGTCGTATTATCAACCGACAAACTGCAAGATAAAATCTTCGGTACATCGAGCGGGATTGTCCTGAGTGAAGATATCAAGCATTTATCAGTGGTGGTTTTTATTATAATAGCTGTTTGTGAACAATATTGAAAAGTTTCTTATAGCAATTAACTTCAACCATTACAACATGACAAACTATAATTGGATTACGAAGATTACAGTCTGATTAGCTTTTCATTATCAGTTAGATTAAATTATCGCGCCATGCTATGATTAGGAGTATAGATTTTTCATTATTTCCTCCAAATTATTAATGAATATGCTTATCTAGCTACCCAAAATAGTAAATATAGTTTTTCTTTAAAACATAGGCATAGAGAATGCATTATTTTCTTATCAATGATTGACATCGGTATTTTATCAATTTCTATGAAACGAAAGTGTATTTGCAAAAAGCATTCTGATGATTTCACTTGTTATCAGAGAAAAAGACTCAACAAATCGCTAATCCAGATTAAACATAATATATTTACAATCTCATTAGCAAAATAGAAAGGCTTCTTAATACAAATTAGATTCTAAGTGAAAAATAACTTCAAATTTCTAATTTATTGTAGAACCTGACCTGATATCTCAAGTTTACACTATCAGTCACCTCACAGTTTAAATGTCAACAAAAAAGTTTTATTGACATTGCATTAAACTGTTTCTTATCAGCCAGATAGCAAACAGACCCTATCCAAACAATTTAATAAAAGAATGTTTTATTTTTTTTCTTTTAGCCATTGGCGGAACAAGGCAGGGTCCTTGTGGGAGAGGGTGTCTTGACAAAAATGTGTCGCAAAAAACCGAAAGCCAGACAGTTCTTCTTGTTTAATGACATACTTGTGTACGGAAACATTGTTATAAACAAGAAAAAATATAACAAACAACATGTTATACCACTTGAGGAAGTTAAGTTGGAGTCTCTGAAGGATGAAGGACGTAAGTATTTATTTTATTTATGACTTGCTATTTCCTCGCAGTTTCACCCACGTCCTGTAGGAAATACTTTCTGCTGATAACAATACTGGTAGCAAAAAAACATAATTAAAGGTATCCTAATTGACCTTGTATCGGAAACCCTTGTTGGTGGTATATTTTGGACTTTCTCCTTTTTATGTTTGGAGCTAATTTTGTAAATATTTTAATTGTTTTTTCTAGTAATGTAATTTTTTTTGTAATTCTAACAATGATTTTGTACATTGTGTTTACAAATCTTGCTTGAATCTTATTAGTTATTTATATCTCTAAAGCAGCGGCAACTACTGCCAGCCGCTATTCAGTTAAAATATCAGAATATTGAAATGTTTATAGAATATTTTATTTTATTGAATCTCTGAGTCATTAATGTGAATGGCCAGTGAATCATCTTGTGTTGCATATTGCTGCTAAATGTACTGTGACACTGATCTTTGATAGCCCGGGTGACTCAACACTTCTATGCATATATTTTATTGTTTTTAAATAAATTATAACATGACACCTTGCAATCCTTGGAGGGGCAGAGAATTGTAGAGATGCTTGTGTCTTTCCTAATAAAGATCAATGTTTTAGATTTGTGTACCTATTTGAGGGAATAGATACATCCCTACCGTCACCTGTGTTTATGACAAAGTAAAAAAGATTAATTGTATTATGTGAGAGGCTAGCTCTTCATATTGCTTTTTACTTTTTTAATTTTATCTTTTTGTGTGTGCTTATTTTTTTAGTAATTTATTTTTGATCTAAATCAGACTAGAGCTCTCTCTTGAAAGTAAAGCATACTTTTTGGAGATACAAGCCAGTAATATAAAAGTTCTATTTTTAAACAATGGTGTATTGTGTTGTTACAGAATACCGTAACGGCTGGCTAATCCGTACCGCTTCCAAATCCTTCGCGGTGTACGCCGCTACGGCGACAGAGAAAGAAGAATGGATGGCACACATAGAAAAATGTATAGAAGACTTGCTAAGGAAAAGTAAGTTTCATTTCTATTTACACAAAATTGATGAGAATTTTGTGTTATTTTAATTTGAAGAATATACAAGCTGTTGATTTACACCCTGGTCAAATTTCAGGAGGGTGCCATAAAAAACATAAAAAATCAATTAAAAATACGGGAAACGGGAAATTATAACTATGCACTGATTTTTGTTGTTGTTGAAATTTAACAGTATTTCAGAATTAATTTAACAAAATCGTAGGTAAAATCAATCCGTTCGTCAGTCCGTGTCGTTTGCGTTTGTGTGAAAGCGCAGCGCTGTTATAAGGCTATTAACACACGCCCCGCATTCAAATATGTCTAGTATACACTGACGGATTTCGGTAAATAATAAATAAAAATTGTTGATTAGCATAACTACGTCCTTGAATTTGACAAGGATGCAAATCCTGTTTTTATCTGATGATTATAATTATTTTTAATTATCAAGTAACATTGTAACATCAATGTAACACAATACAAAATTCTTTCAATTCATTTCTGCGAACCGTGGCATAGTACCTCGACATAGCCATAATATGACCACTAGGACACTTAAACCACGCCCACAGTTGCCACTTGTAGCCGTTAGTCAAAACTTTGTTAAGTACCTATGATGTCATACCATACATTGTTGGAACCATATTTACAATCAGATTGAGTCCCGAGAATGTTACCTAGTGACTGTGTAATAACTTTTATTTGAGGTGGTATGCTACCAAGTACTATGTGTTCTCGCGAAACTTAATGGCGGCGGTACTTACCAAATGCACAGACGCAAGCAGGTCAATCTCGACAGTCAACAGATTCGGGTATCTGTGAGATTTCTTAACATATTTTTAAACTGATCGCAATATCAATGTTCAATCAATGTTCGACTGGTAAAAGTTGTCACATTCCGGTAGGTTGACCTGCTGTCGACTATACCTACTTCCGAGCACATATTTATGGCCATTAAGTTGCCATTAAGTTGGGCACAAACTGTTCCATAGAGGAACAGTTAAACTATCTGTTCTGTACACTGCATAAAGATTTTTCTTACTTTGGAATACTTTTCAGGCGGCAAACAGCCTCCTTCAGAGCATGCAGCCGTGTGGGTGCCAGACAACGAGGCGTCAATCTGTATGCACTGCAAGAAGACACAGTTCACTGTACTCAATAGGAGGGTAAGATATAAGATATCAACTACTATATACTACACTAGCTGCGCTCCGCGGTTTGACCACTTTGTCATCATAATCATCAGCCTTTTATTGTCCCACTGCTGGGCACAGGCCTCCTCTCACACAAAGAAGGATTGAGCGTTAATCACCAGTACCGTCGTATTTTTCAAAATTTACTGGTCAATGTTTTATTTTTTTATAACATACGCTAGTATGTGAAACCATTTCACTCGCGTCCCGTACTCACGAATAAGGTAGCTTTCGAATGGTGAAATAATTTTTTAAATCGGTTCATAATATTATCTTCATAATATTAGTATAGATGCACCTTCTCCTGACTACAAAAAACACAACAAAAAAAATATGTTTTGAGTCGGTGCTGCCGTTCAGGCGTGATTCGATGGCCAGAAATATTGATGATTTTTATATTATAGATCTGTAACAAAATTAGAAAACTGAAGAGTTTGTTTTCTTTAACGTACGAATCTCAGTAACTACAGGTCCAATTAAAAAATATATTAGTGTGAGCCCAATAAAACCCAAGCAGATAAACCAATTTGGACACATTTTTTAATAGAACTCGCATAATGGGGATATTTCTTTGAGTCATGAAAATGTTTGAGTGGGTTTATAGTATAATACAAGCTCTATAGGTGGGCATTATCCCGCGTCATTTTGTAGTACCTACATTATCCTTTTACGTCATATCCTGTAATATGTCATCAGATAATCACCAGAACGGGACAGTCGTTGATAAAGGAGGATATCATTCATGGAAATCATTGCATATTGGGATTTCCACTCAAATATATTTCTGGTAACTGTCATTTACTTGGTTACAGTCACCACGCGTCCGGAAATTTCTGGGAATTAGCTGTCAGGCGCGTTCATAAAGAGTATCTTTATCGTGTCAGTCTATATTTCGTTCTTAGGGTGCTAGGGAATTCATAATTACAATAGCAGCAGCATGAAAAATATTATAAAGTGGTAGACTTCCTAAAGCGACACTATCGTGTATTTTGTCGATGATGTAGTATACTTCAGTGAACTTTATACTCTACTCAATTTTCTATTAGCATTCTATACGTCACCAGTGCTATGAGTATGGGCAAATACCCAACAGTGGACGTCTCTAGGCAGTGACGGGAACAACGATGATTTTATATTATTATGTTACTAGCTTCCGCAGTTTCCCCCGCGTCCCGTGGGAACTACTCCGCCTATCCGGATAAAAAGCATCCTTCCTCGATAAATGGGGTATCTAACACTGAAAGAATTTTTCAAATCGGAGCAGTAGTTCAGATTAGCGCGTTCAACCAAACAAACTCTTTAGCTTTATAATATTAGTATAGATATTCGTGGTACATTTTATAAAATATTTTGTTACAAATACGCACCCTATTAGAACACAACTTAATAAGCTTTATGATCTAACAAGAGAATTTATTCACAGCATCACTGCCGTAAATGCGGCTCAGTAGTGTGCGGGCCGTGTTCGTCGAAGCGCTACATACTCCGCGGACAGAGCGACAAGCCGCTCCGCGTGTGCCTGCAATGCTTCGACGAGCTCAACCGCGAGAGAGCGCGCCCGCCTACACAACCGCCAACCGCTAATATTACACCAGGTCAGTATATTCCTCTCAAACTTTTTGTCGTCACAGAACATTGCGCGGGAAGTTGCGCAGAAACCAATTCTAGGTATCACCCAGTGGCGTAGCTACGAAGGGGCCAGCCGGGGCAGCGCCCCGGGGCCCCAAGCTCAGGGGGCCCCTCGAATGAAGCTGAGAGGGCCCCTGAACAATAAATAATAAAGACAGGTTGCGCGACCTAACAAAAAAAAAAAGCTCGTTCTGTTCGCGCACGATACATATCCCTTTCTTTTTTTCCTTTCAGGGACCTTATTTTTCTATTTACCCCGGGGCCCGCGGTTACCTAGCTACGCCACTGGTATCACCGGGTAGCGGGGGTTGGGGATTTTAGTTTCGGAATGATATAAATCTTGGTTAGAATGATAGATGTCGGTAGAACTGAGAAGAGACTGAGGGAGGCCTCGTTATTACTTTTGATATGTGATAGATAAGAATTGAAACACAAAATATGAACATCCAATCTACGTCAGATTTGAAACTGTAATTCTAATAAACTTTATTGCGAAGTACTTACATATAATAGTAATAGAAAATTAACTGCCTCGTTGGTCTAGTTGTCGCATAGCCGACTGCTGAGCACGAGGTCTCGGGTTCGATTCCCGGGACGGGCCGAAATCGCTTTGTGGGTTTTAGAAACTTTCACAAAGCAGCCCGGAGTTGGAAGTTGGTGATTGATACACCCGTGCATCGGAGAGCACGTTAATGTCGGTCCTGCGCCTGATCTCTCACCGGTCGTGTCGGATTGCCGTCCCATCGGGTTATGAGAGTGAGGGAATAGAGAGTGCACCTGTGTCTGCGCAAATGCTTGTGCACTATAATATGTCCTGCGCAGCTGGCTGATCTCCTTACATGAGAACAGCCGCCGTGGCCGATAATCGGCTAGGACGCCATCAATAGAAATATCTACACAAAGTTTTAACGTCATCGACCAAAATGGGTAAATTTAAATCGAATATTCAGCTTTATTTACCTTAGTATAACTGTCGATTAGATAAAGTTATCGATAGTTTATCTTGACATCACTGAGCCGTACCCTAACCCTTTAATGTAGGCAACTAGCAATATTTACTTACTGATCATATCAGTAATATAAACCTCCTCAAAAGAGGCCAAAACTATATTTGTATCAAAAAATAATTTTCCTTATTCATTATGAATTCAGTACTAATTATGTATTACCTGTCCGCTGACCTATCCTTGAATGTTTAATGTCGACTTATTCAACTTTTATTAATTTAGGTTAGTTTTATTATTTCGTTTATTTCCTTCGTAACTCATTGATTTCTATGTAAAGATGCATATGATTTTTAAGGGTTCAACCAAGAAGGTTGTTCTGTTAAATCGCTTAAAGGTATAGACTCAATCCTGCCAAAAGATTTGGGATATCTACAGATTCTTTACTGACAACATAAACCTCCAGCCAGGTTTTGACTCTAAGGACGCAGCAAGCTAATGCAAAGACGTAGTTCTTACCAATCTTAATCGTGGCTCGCAACAAATTTCCGAGCACAGGTGTGCGCATAGGCGCACTTAAAAATACGATGCGATACTTAAAAATGGTTTCCGCGCTTCAGTTGCTATTAAGTTTACCATTACCGTACCTTTAATACCATACCTTCTGCCATTCTGTAATTAAAAATCTTTCTTTCTCCGCCAGTGAAAGACACGGCGGGTTCGGGCGGTGACTCCTCAGCTGATGAAGACAGTGACGATGATGATGACCGCGTCACCGGCGAGGAGAAACACGACGAGGTAATACAACCTACTTTCTATTTTAATATAGGGTCTTAAAGTTCAAGGCAATTATCAGCTGGTTTCGACTGTGTTCCGAGATTAGGTATAGGGATAGGAAGATGTGTACTAGCCACCATTGTTAAATGTTTAATTGAAATTTATAGTGTACTACCTTCCGCCAGCGGTTTCCCCTGCCGTGGGAACTACTCCGCGCGCCCGGATAAAAAGTAGTGGAAAGAATTTTTCAAATCGGACCAGTAGTTCCTGAGATTAGCGCGTTCAAACAAACAAAAATACAAACTCTTCAGCTTTGTATTAGTAGCATAGACTAGCTGTTGCACCCGGACATAGTGAAGCTTTCCAAAACTGAAAGTTTTTTAAATTGGATCATTAGTTTCGGTGCCTTGGTAAAAAAAATACCATGTATATTATAGTATAGCTTTATAAATTTTGTATAGAACCAGTTATTTTGATCGTACGACAGAATTATGTTGCTGGGGAGTTCGTTCTATTTCTTCTTCCCAGCAAAACTACATTGAAAGTGGTGAAAGGCGTTTTTGGGAGTTTGTCAAAAGATATGACAGTAACGTCACGAAGACTGGCTAATAACATTAATTTCGGAACACAGCCTTGATTCGTCAACAAAATGATAACAGAGCTCTCCATGTTCGTTGAACTTTTGTTTTATTTTTGTAGTAAAATTCTTGGTTCAGATTTATAGTTTTGAGGAGATCTTTAGCCTAAGACTTAGTAGGTATATCGTCAATAGTTTATAAATATTGGTTTTCGAAACAGTACAAAGTTATAATTTATTTCTAGGGTTTTACAAGTTATAATGGTGTCAAAAATGGATACGGAAATAAAGTCACCACAGTATAATAGAAAATGAATTGTGTAAGTCTAGTACAAGTGTTATAGGCGTTGAATTCATGCTTTTACAAACGTACTGGTTGATTTTTGATGTGTTGGTCCTTCTCACATTCACTGTTCCTCGTCATTTCATCAGAAATTAGTTTAGAATTGCTAGACCGTAACTAAATATTCAAAAATACTCTCAGAGTATTTTATTAGTATACCGATATTTTTGTGAGAGAAAAAAAGCGTTTGCTTCATCAATAATATTTGATTAAAACCACCTTGGTGTGAACTGAGGCCCAAAATTGATCAAGCAAATGTGTTATCGATATGTAAAGAAACACACAAAAAATGTGCATATATCTTAGAAAATGTACGTTTTACGAAAATAATGATTAACCAATCTAAAGCTATTTTTTTTTTTTTCATTTTCTTTTGTTTAATTTAAATTATTATTTGTTCTGTCTGTGTGTTTCTTCGCTGTGTTTGAGTTTGTATGGTTTTTTGTTTTTGTCAAATAGTTTTTCACTAATTCGTTTGTCGTGTTATTTTTTCTACTCATACATAGTGTTCGTCTTTTGTTTTTTTTACCAGATTAATGAAATATTTACCTCTTAAATGGACTATGATTTGTAAATTGTGAAGCACTAAAACTCCATGGTCTTATTCACAGTCGAAAATAAATGACACATTCCCACTGTCATGATTCCTTTACATGCACATTTGTTCTCCAAAAAAAACAGTATGAAATCCTGAATAGCACAATTCAAAGAGGTTCATGATTAACACAAAGAAAATATCTGCATGATGTTTATATTAATGTTACCCTGTATAAATTCACCATCGTATATTATACAATTTGTTTATGAATAATTTAACATTTTATTATATTTCACAGCCAAAGTTCTACGGTGACAGTGATAAGACTGAAGAGACCAACAATCATTCGTCCAAGGATTCCGCTAAGTGAAAATCAGATTCAAGAGACCGCTGTCCATCACAGGTTTAGACAGTAAACTTATAGTTCGTGCCAAACTTAATGGCGGTTCGGAACATCGCGCCTTTCTCTTTTCAGATACCATCTTTAGGGTCAAAGCATACCCATAGTAGAAAGGAGCAAGTAGGTTATCTTTATACAAACGGCGCGCGGCGTATGTATGCGCCATAGTGTCTATGAGTCGCCACACGCACACACAAACAATAGTCCCGACTATCACACTGTGAAACGGGTCGAGATTTTGTGTGCTCCGAAGTTAGTTGCGATCCGCCGTAAAGTTTGGTGAAAGCTATACAATGTATTAATATTAAAGTAATATGATGAGTCTTATTAATATTACGCCTATTTCAAAGACTGGTCTGTGTGCATTCAGTCCCATATAAACGTCCTTTGTATAACCTTTTGTTTATCTTCACTTTGTTAACGGGAACAATCTGTAATAGACTTGAATCTGTGATCTTTTATACAACTTCTGAATTGATAACTTGCAGCCCGTGACTATTAGGAAAAAAAAAACTTCAAAACCAGGTAAATCAATCCTGTCAGGAACAGTCGAAACCTTTGTAAATATGTCTAAAAATCTCCAATACATTGGACTAACTGTATGAAATAAGAACTCAGCCTATATAAATATGTCTAATACCATAGTCAAATATTCCAAAAACAATATTTTTGTTCAAACTATGGACGGTCTCCGATTTTACCACAATGGCCTTCGAATTTTTTTACATATAGGAAAGAAATTGATAGATAAAATCCTTTATAGTGGATTACTTTAGAAAATCTTAAAACTTTTATACAAAATGGCCGACCTGTGGTCGCCGGAATATGATTTTGATAACGAATAAAATTGCTAGATGTTTCGCTGGACTTTTAACAGCTTTAAACCGCTCAAAAGGAAACTGAGATGGAGTTTTTTTGTTTAGGATTAAATCATATTTATTATTTGATAGTAAGACATCATGGTTATAAGACGTTTTTAACAATATTTTAGGCTTAGTCATGTTATGTCAACATATTAATATTTTACATATGTTACGTTAAGCTTATTTTATTGTAAACTTTATTATATAGAACTATTATTGCTTTTTCGAATGTCGCTGTCTTTCTAATGAAGGAAGCAAGTCCTAGAAATTAAATTATATAGTTTTTTTATTAGATTTACTTAGAAACTGGTGCTTGTCAAATTACAATATTCATATTACTTAGTAATATGGTAACTTCCTGGCGAAAAAGTAACTTTTCAAACTGCCTACCATTTCATAAGAGAACAGACTTGCCTCCCTTTTTAAATTGACGGCAGAAGTTGGATATGTTATATATCAAGCATTGTATACTTTAGCCGCACCTTGGAAATGTAATATGGTACAAATAATTTCACATTTTGTCTCCATAACACCATTTTGTAAACATCAGCATTTCCTACGATACACAATATAATGTGCTTGCTCGTGCGCTACACATTCCACGGTGTGAGAGATTAACTTCAAAAAGGTCTAAATTAATTTATTTTTCTACTAATTGGGGAATTGGGAAAATTACACTTTATTTTAAATAGTGTCTACTTTGCAGCAATAATGTGTTGTATGTGACAAGTAAAAGATAACTTCTTGAAATCAACTAAGTACTAAAGTTAGTATGTGATGTCCACGTATACTAAGAAAAATTGTTCAATTACACATTTGCTGCTATTACATTTCTAAGTAGCATCACATTTCATTAAATTGTATACAATCCAAACTAATTTTAGATTTGTATGTATATTAGAGTTTTAGATAATAAGAGGTGCATTAAGTTTGTTTCCTTGAAACACGGTTTTTAAGTTTAGGAATTTAATACGAAGCTTGCAACACCATCTGTAATGCAAGACTATTCGTAAAGAAATTATTTATTAATTTAACATAGGCCTAAATGTTAAAGATTTACACAAGTTGTGTTAATTCCCGTAATACTGGTAAGTGAAAAATTATGTTGATAAGATATTGTTTAATTTTCAGTTGACAAATATAATATTTTTTAAAATTATTGGTTTTTATTTTTGCCCATATTCCTGGAGTTAGACAGCATTTTGAGAAAATGAGCAAAAACACTTTTTAGGACCTAAGTTTTGCTAAATACAATAATTTTTGCAAAGGTATCTCAGAACTTTGCCTACAAAAAAAAAATCGGTGAATGCAGGATGGAGAAGCTGTGAGAGCAGGCAAAAAGAAATTGAGTGGACGTTGTTCATTCAAAACACTAACTACAGATACAGTGTTTTGGATTCACAGGGTACTTCTTATCGAGTGAGCTACAGGTTTAATCACCTAAGAATCACCCTAGTGTCAAAGTTTTCTCAAATCCGCCTGACGGCCTCTGATGTGGAATTATAACTACGACTGCTACTGAGTAGCATTCGGAACGCCGGCTTTTCGTGCCCTCCCAGGCACGGGGGTGTAACACCGCCAACTTCCAAACTGCTTTGTGAAAGTTTCTAAAACCCACAAAGCGATATCGGTCTGACCGGTGGCATGGCAATCGCGCTATGCGACCACTAGACCATCGAGGCAGTTACAGGGTAGTAAAATGAAACAAAACTTGGTAAGACAACATTTATTTCCAAAAAGTCATACAATACGTATGTAAAGTAATTTTGCTTATAGCAGTCATATACCAGTCCTCAGATCACAGCTCGATACAAACACACCTTTCAAAAGTTTTTTAAGTCCTGATTGACTTATAAAAATCATTTATCCTTATCCTACTTGATGATCGCGACGCCAATTGACTGTTTGTAAATGTATGAACAATTATGATTAATGATTAATTTTAAAAGGGAAATGACTAAATGTGTCTTGTATAACGACACTGGTTATTATTTTCTATTGTTAATACTAAACCCGTTTCACTACTTCTGGATTAATTTACATTGCAATGCCATTTGTAAATTACTGGCTGGTAACTTTCTTTAGATTTTCAAAAGTAGTGAAATGAGGTACAGATTGAATATGAATGGAGACAAATCGTAACTACTAAGTGAATGACAAAATGTATCTTCGAAATCGATAATGGAATTACGTCTACGGAATACAACACTGATCGATCGATAAAATGGAGACATCAACATGATATGAATACTTCAATACTAAGATTGAGCAATTTCAGCAAAAAATGGTTAAATAGACACCTATTTTAATACCGCCTATCCAATACGATAAAGGCGTGATTGTATAAGTATATTAGTTAATATCTAAATGATTATAATATCTTAGTTGGCGGTGTTAGCGGCCAGTTCGAACCATTGGCGGAGAGCGTCGCCCAGTACCTTGGGCAGGGCGGACATATCTCGCAGTATCAGGTAGAAGGGGAACGGGAATGTGTCTAAGTACGATACGAAGCCTGTGAGCACGTTCGTGTTGGGATCCAGTATTGGGCGCCTGATGTCCATGATTGAATCCTGAAATTATAAGCAGTGATATGTAACATCATTCATAGGAAATATTTCAGACCAATACATCCACTGTTTAGCATCAATTCAAACTCATTGAACTTTGCCACATTACAAAATATTTCTCGATTTTCCAATTCAAATTCACATTTGTGGGTTTTTTACAGTTTTTTTTTCACAGTTTTAAAAAGTAATTATGAAAGCTAATAGTGACGTAAAATATGTTTGAAACTTACCTTGTTATCCGGGTTGTCAATAATAACATAGACCAAGAATATTCCCTGCTGCCTAGCCCTCCTCACGGCTTGGATCACCCTCGTCTCTCCTTCAGAAAAGATCCCCCTTCCATCACTGACGATCACAAGCAACTTAGCATTAACCGCGTCACTCCTTACAGCTTGTTCTTCGAACATAACAGTGCAGAAATCAAGTAACTGTGCGATCCTAGTCTTCGTTTGTTCGAAGCGCAGTTGTTCTAGAATCTTCGAGCCGGAATGTTCGGAGAATTGTTCGGTGAAGGGGTGCAGGAGATTCGGTTTTTCGCCGAAGCTGAGGACTGCTAGGTCGCCGGATTCCAGAAGGTTCAACGCCTGTGGAAAAACATAAGGTTTTCAAGTAACAAGTAAATAAATATTGAGCCCTATAAGCCTATTGTTCAAATTCACAAGAAATGTGAAAAAAAAAATCATTTTCTGGTATAACAACTATTCTATGTGATCTATTCACGCATCTACAATTTATGCACATACCATTTAAATTAAACCTTATTTTGAGGCAAAGAAGATGCGTAACAAGTCATATTTTAGTAAGTTCTTTCTACTGTATCACTGTAGTATACAACCGATGTATTAACAAACCTGCGACACAAGAGCTAGACTCTCAAACGCTAACTCCTTGCTCCTATTATCTGACATGGAGCTGGAATCGTCCACGGCTATAGCGATCTTGTACTCGCGCTTGGCGGGCTTCGTGCGACGCAGCCAGATGCGGTCCTTCCTGAAGTGGGACGCGATGTACGGGATCACGCGGCGCATGTTGATCGCGCGGCCCGTTCTGAAGTCACCTGTAAAGATTGTGGTGTGTTAGTAAGATGAGTTCGACACTCGTTTACCTGTTTCTCTTTTACTTGTTGTTATTTGAGAGAGAGACGGTGAGTGACGCACTGTCTGAGACACGTAAGTCAGATGAGTGTCTTTCTATTCGCTTATGGCGCAGCGCAGTGCATCTACTTGTGACGTCACCGCCGTATAAGCAGTGTGCAGCTGCTGCCTGCTCATGTACTACACACTCACCAGCTCTCCTAGATCGTCCCGTGGGC
>NWSH02000210.1:5305396-5346573 GCA_002382865.2 Heliothis virescens
ATTATTAATTGTAAGAAGCGACCCTACGCTCGGCCGCAGTTACGTCACCGTGCGCTATCGCATAGGATAACAACCGAACGCGCGAGTTAATAAGGTTCATTTTCTAACGCAGCATCGTCTTGAGGAATTTGTAGGTGCTTATAACAGTAGGTATTGACTTTTTTGTATGGAGTGATTTATCTGTCCTTTCCTAATCTGTGGTCCTACTGCCAAAACGAAGTATTCCCAAATGTTATTGTTTTAACAGCAACTGGAATCAACTTATTTATATACCTTATATTCATGAGTGTTAGTAAAGACCTCAATCTATACTAATATATTAAACTGAAGAGTTTGTTTGTTTGAACGCGCTAATCTCAGGAAATACTGGTCCGATTTGAAAAACCTTTCAGTGGTAGATACCCATTTATCGAGGAAGGCTACAGGCTTTTTATCCGGTGCACGAGTAGTTCCCACGGGACGCGGGTTAAGCTAGATAGTATATGATTTGACTTTTCTCTTATAATTTACCTGCAGATCATCTTTCTTAGCTTGCTTTACGTGTTGGAAGCATCAGCTTCTTTGTCAGCATTGTCATCATTATCGCCGCCATCTTCCGCGTCCTCTTCGCGCTCCACGTTAAGCGTGCGAGACTGTTTGTGTTTCTTCTCGTTTACATCACCTAGGAATAGTTTGGCTTTAAATACATGAACTTTTGATAAACAAAACGGTATTTTGTAGAAAAGTTGAGAAAGTTATCTGCAGCTTTTGAAAGTATCCAAAAAGGGATGTGTGGTCATGTATGTTTGTGTTTTTATCTTTTAAATCATGTCCGAGGAATAAGAAGAAATGGTGGGGGATCACATTCGGATTCAGTGTTTTACATGGAGCGACTGCCTGTCTGACTTCCACAACCCAGTTAACCGGGCAACCCGATACCCATTGGTAAGACTGGTTGTCAGACATTCTGGCTTCTAACGACTGTCTGTAACGACTGCCAAAGATGGTCAAATGACAGCCGGGACCCACCAGTTTATCGTGCCTTCCGAAACACGGAAGAACTCGTTATAACAGGATGGTCACCCATCCACGGACCGACCGCGCCAAGCGTTGTTTAACTTTATGATCGATCGATCCGCGCAACTTTGGCTTAGCCTTACTAAGCTTGTCATTAACTAACATATCTTTAAATATTATTAATATACCAAGAGTCCTCTCCTGATCAGTCTTGCCGGGTTTATTCTCGGGTTTCTTCTGTTGTTCCTGCGAGTGGTCAGCGCGATTAGCCGCCTGCTTCTGACCGCGGTGACCTTTATCACTCTTGTCGAGTTCTGACGGCCGGTTCTTCTCTTCACCACTTGCTCTTGAGCTTGTTCCTATTGAATGAATACAATTTTGAGTTTATAATTGCTGTGGGAGTTTGTTGCGCCACTTCTACTTCCCATCAAAAACACAAGAAATGGTGAAGGGCGGTTTTTGCGACGTTTGTATAATTTGACGTTCGAAATGTGCTGTTTTCAGCCTACTTTAACTTACTGTGCTAAGCACATAATTAATCTAATCTGTCTTACACGTTCTGGTAGATGATGATATTTTAACAAAAATACTATTTATAAACCTTTCTACAAAAACAGCAGTCCTAAATAACATCAATGCTTTACACAAAGATCTACATTAACAAAACATTTCCAACACTTACAAATGGTTCACTCTCCTCATCCTTTTCCTGTTCAGCATTAGTTTCAACGTTATCATCCGTGCCTCTATCCATTTGAGCATATCTCCGCCCTATCCTCGCCGTCGGGTCATTATTCGAAGGGTTAGCCTGAGGATTAGCTTCCTGGTTCTTCTGTTCCACTTCATCATCTTCGTTGATATCTTCAGGGTTCTAGGTAATCTTCTTTGTTTTCTTGTTCGGGGGCAGGAGTTTCTGATTCGTTCAGGTGGTGGCTCGTCTGTGTCCATTTTCTCGCCTCCGTCTTTGTCTTCCTCGTCTTCTTGAGGAGTTTCTTCTGGTCCTGGTTTTTCGGGGTCTTCTTTATCCTGAGAAATAACAAATAGTTTTTAATTAAATTATTCTTTTTACTGTGGACTTTTGTAATCTACCTATTCGTTGTTTTGCGATTAGAATAAGCATTATTGATATGGAGGTAATGTTAAGTTCAAACTCAAATTCCAAATCCACTGTTAGATAAATTATAAAATTCCACTATGCGAAGATTTATTCTAATAACTATTTGATTAAGGATCTACCAAGATTTAAGTCTTGAATTTTTATATATCAACTGCATAAAATAAGTGAAAATCAAAAAATTTTCAATTAGTAAAACGCTACTATTACTTACTGTCAACCAACACATTAACCCTCAACAACTATACATACCTTGTCATCACCACCATCCTGTTCTTCACCGTCCTTCTCATCCCCGTCCTTATCACCTCCATCCTCCTCATCACTGGACACTTCAAGTCCGTTGTTATTATCCTTACCATCTTCAGCTTTATCGTCACCTTCCTTATCCCCCTCCTCGGGTAAATTCTCTTTCATTACGTCGATATCGAAAGGATTCTCTGTTTCTGTTTCTCCCTCCTGTTTTGGGAAGGTATATGGTGATTACATAATTAAAATAGTGAAGTTTAAAACTAATTCGTGCTATTTATGCCCAATTCACCAACAACCCCTAAGTTACGGTTTAATCAATCTTAGCAATTACCTGAACGGTAAAAGGTCCCCACAATTTAAGTACTCGAAATTCTGCCTCGTAAGGCACATAGACAAGTGATCTTTTAAGCAACGAAGATGCTCATTAGAAACATAAATTAGGTAAACTCCAATTTTCAGCTTCCATTTATTTGTCACGTATATATAGGACGTGTACAAGAGAAAAAAAAATAAAACTAGGTTTTTAAAAAAAATAAAATACGTAGGTATATTAAAATAATTAAGGTTCTGCCTAGGTCTTGCGCACTTGTCTAGCCTTCCACACTTCCCTGGCGAGCTCCCGTTCTCCAGGCGTAGTTCACAGCCAGCTCAGCCACTCCAATCAGGTGACGTAGGTGACAGATCCGGTATACGGTTTCTGTCAGTTAAACCGTGACGTAATTCCTAAGAACAAAGGCCACATCAGTAAGCTGCCGGTATAAGGGGTGCACGGGAAACGCTAGGTATGCATGGCAAAACTAGATTGGCAAATTAGGGCTTATAAAGGCGGGAAGATTTCTAGGCGTGAATCAAAAATCAATACTGTACATGTTTGCTAGCAGAGGCGGTTACAAGCATTACACTAAGAGGAACATAGTGAAAGAGAGGCAAAGCATTACACACAAGATAGAAATAAGTTACAATACTCAGACGGACTCGTACCTTAAAATTAACACAAGCTAATATGTATAATAAAAAAATAGGTAGGTTAACGGCCGTTTAGAAATCTTTATACAGAATTGTGCATAACTTACCCAAATTTGGGAATCACAGTCACTTATAATTGTTACAACTTTTAATTTAAAAGTATGGAAAGGCAATCCAGTCTCAAATAGTAAAAAAATATTTAAATTGTCTTTTAATCCGTATTTCGTAATGACGGTAAGCAAGGTGTAAAAATTAGTCAGAGCGACAGCGTCCGTGCCCCAAGAGGTTTGGCTGCGGACTGTCCGTGATGTCGCCTCGCGCTCGCGCCGGCACGGCGCGCGGCCGGGAGGCGGGGCGCGACGAGGAACCTGTTACTCCGTATATATAAAATAATGCGGTTGTCCGCATCTTTTAGTTAAATAATAGTTGTAAATAGTTGATTTGTTTTTTTTATTTTTATTTTTTAGTAGTAGTAGTATTAGTAATGTACATGTTAAGTACACTACGTTACACCTTGTCCGGCCGGTTATGTGCTGTATATCAAGTAGAAGTAAAAATTAAGAAAATCTTTCGTTGTTCTTTTTACCTACAGGTGAAAACAGGCGCGTGTCATTATTTATTTTAATTAAGTTTTTCAAACCACCTAGTAAATGGTAATAGGGTGTTTTGATTTGTGTTATTTACTATAAAATACAAGGTTTAAGTACCTACCTATTGAAGATATGCATTTAGAAGCATTCCAAATATCGGTAGGTATGAACATAGGTTTATGTTTTTCAAAAGAAATTAATGAATACCAATCAACTTTATGAGTGACTTTAAAAATAAAGATTATTTTACTTTACTTCAGACAAGTAAGATGAAGCAAATTGCAAATGCTTAGTAAGCAGTAGTATAATATAAGGTATTATACGTATTATTACATAATTATGTAATATGACAATAGAAATATTATGCATAATACAACATTTCAATCTTAAAATAAGCGTAACTTTATTTCCCTACTTAAGGCCGGGACTCCACCAAAGCAGAGATGTGTGCGGTGTGCTGTGTGCTGTACGAGAAGAGATGTTTTTCAGCTCGCGGGACTCCACCAAAGCGGAGATGTGTGCGGTGTGCTGTGTGCTGTGCGAGAAGAGATGTTTTTCAGCTCGCGGGACTCCACCAAAGCGGAGATGTGTGCGGTGTGCTGTGTGCTGTGCGAGAAGAGATGTTTTTACAAACTGCTCGCGCGCACGGTACTAGCAAGATGGCCGGCCGGCGCGCGCGCGGGGTTCTGCGGGTTGCTAGCGGGCGAGAGGGGGGAGGGTGACATCGCTCACTGCACGCCGCTCACATCTCTCGTCTCCACTGCGCGTCGTCCGCGCACAGCTCACATCTCCGCTTCCATCGCGACATACAAATATTACACATCTCCGCACAGCGATCTCCACTGAAGCTGAGCGGAGAGGAGACGTGTCAATAACTCAATTCTATTGGTTGTTTAAAAAACATCTCCTCTCCGCTCGTCTCGTCTCCGCTTTGGTGGAGTCCCGGCTTAAATATTTAATTGTAAGAAGCGACCCTACGCTCGGCCGCAGTTACGTCACCGTGCGCTATCGCATAGGAATAACAACCGAACGCGCGAGTTAATAAGGTTCATTTTCTAACGCAGCATCGTCTTGAGGAATTTGTAGGTGCTTATAACAGTAGGTATTGACTTTTTTGTATGGAGTGATTTATCTGTCCTTTCCTAATCTGTGGTCCTACTGCCAAAACGAAGTATGCCCAAATGTTATTGTTTTAACAGCAACTGGAATCAACTTATTTATATACCTTATATTCATGAGTGTTAGTAAAGACCTCAATCTATACTAATATATAAAACTGAAGAGTTTGTTTGTTTGAACGCGCTAATCTCAGGAAATACTGGTCCGATTTGAAAAAACCTTTCAGTGTTAGATAGCCCATTTATCGAGGAAGGCTACAGGCTTTTTATCCGGGTGCACGGAGTAGTTCCCACGGGACGCGGGTTAAGCTAGATAGTATATGATTTGACTTTGTTCTTATAATTTACCTGCAGATCATCTTTCTTAGCTTGCTTTACGTGTTGGAAGGCATCAGCTTCTTTGTCAGCATTGTCATCATTATCGCCGCCATCTTCCGCGTCCTCTTCGCGCTCCACGTTAAGCGTGCGAGACTGTTTGTGTTTCTTCTCGTTTACATCACCTAGGAATAGTTTGGCTTTAAATACATGAACTTTTGATAAACAAAACGGTATTTTGGTAGAAAAGTTGAGAAAGTTATCTGCAGCTTTTGAAAGTATCCAAAAAGGGATGTGTTGGTCATGTATGTTTGTGTTTTTATCTTTAAATCATGTCCGAGGAATAAGAAGAAATGGTGGGGGATCACATTCGGATTCAGTGTTTTACATGGAGCGACTGCCTGTCTGACTTCCACAACCCAGTTAACCGGGCAACCCGATACCCATTGGTAAGACTGGTTGTCAGACATTCTGGCTTCTAACGACTGTCTGTAACGACTGCCAAAGATGGTCAAATGACAGCCGGGACCCACCAGTTTATCGTGCCTTCCGAAACACGGAAGAACTCGTTATAACAGGATGGTCACCCATCCACGGACCGACCGCGCCAAGCGTTGTTTAACTTTATGATCGATCGATCCGCGCAACTTTGGCTTAGCCTTACTAAGCTTGTCATTACTAACAATTCTTTAAATATTATTAACTTACCAAGAGTCCTCTCCTGATCAGTCTTGCCGGGTTTATTCTCGTGTTTCTTCTGTTGTTCCTGCGAGTGGTCAGCGCGATTAGCCGCCTGCTTCTGACCGCGGTGACCTTTATCACTCTTGTCGAGTTCTGAACGGCCGGTCGATTGCTTCTCTTCACCAACTTGCTCTTGAGCTTGTTCCTATTGAATGAAGTACATTTTGGAGTTTATAATTGCTGGGGAGTTTGTTGCGCCACTTCTACTTCCCATCAAAAACACAAGAAATGGTGAAGGGCGGTTTTTGCGACTGTTTTATGTAATTTTGACGTTCGAAATGTGCTGTTTTCAGCCTACTTTAACTTACTGTGCTAAGCACATAATTAATCTAATCTGTCTTACACGTTCTGGTAGATGATGATATTTTAACAAAAATACTATTTATCACCTTTCTACAAAAACAGCAGTCCTAAATAACATCAATAGCTTTACACAAAGATCTACATTAACAAAAACATTTCCAACACTTACAAATGGTTCACTCTCCTCATCCTTTTCCTGTTCAGCATTAGTTTCAACGTTATCATCCGTGCCTCTATCCATTTGAGCATTCTCCGCCCTATCCTCGGCCGTCGGGTCATTATTCGAAGGGTTAGCCTGAGGATTAGCTTCCTGGTTCTTCTGTTCCACTTCATCATCTTCGTTGATATCTTCAGGGTTCTTAGGTAAGTCTTCTTTGTTTTCTTGTTCGGGGGCAGGAGTTTCTGATTCTGGTTCAGGTGGTGGCTCGTCTGTGTCCATTTTCTCGCCTCCGTCTTTGTCTTCCTCGTCTTCTTGAGGAGTTTCTTCTGGTCCTGGTTTTTCGGGGTCTTCTTTATCCTGAGAAATAACAAATAGTTTTTTAATTAAATTATTCTTTTTACTGTGGACTTTTGTAATCTACCTATTCGTTGTTTTGCGATTAGAATAAGCATTATTGATATGGAGGTAATGTTAAGTTCAAACTCAAATTCCAAATCCACTGTTAGATAAATTATAAAATTCCACTATGCGAAGATTTATTCTAATAACTATTTGATTAAGGATCTACCAAGATTTAAGTCTTGAATTTTTATATATCAACTGCATAAAATAAGTGAAAATCAAAAATTTTCAATTAGTAAAACGCTACTATTACTTTACTGTCAACCAACACATTAACCCTCAACAACTATACATACCTTGTCATCACCACCATCCTGTTCTTCACCGTCCTTCTCATCCCCGTCCTTATCACCTCCATCCTCCTCATCACTGGACACTTCAAGTCCGTTGTTATTATCCTTACCATCTTCAGCTTTATCGTCACCTTCCTTATCCCCCTCCTCGGGTAAATTCTCTTTCATTACGTCGATATCGAAAGGATTCTCTGTTTCTGTTTCTCCCTCCTGTTTTGGGAAGGTATATGGTGATTTACATAATTTAAAATAGTGAAGTTTAAAACTAATTCGTGCTATTTATGCCCAATTTCACCAACAACCCCTAAGTTACGGTTTAATCAATCTTAGCAATTACCTGAACGGTAAAAGGTCCCCACAATTTAAGTACTCGAAATTCTGCCTCGTAAGGCACATAGACAAGTGATCTTTTAAGCAACGAAGATGCTCATTAGAAACATAAATTAGGTAAACTCCAATTTTCAGCTTCCATTTATTGCTATATTTTGAGAAGCCGTTGTAAGGCAAAACAGTTTTATTGTGTTTTTAATCTAAAGTTAAGTTAGTTTTTAGTTCTCTACGTATTGCGAAAGATATCAAAATCTTACATTATCATCCTCAGGCTCTTCACCTTCTGCGTCCAGATTCTCAGGCAGCTCGAAGTCCTCGGGTTCCGGGTAATTCGGCTGGTTTCCATGATAAGGATCCGTCTGTACAGAAAAAATTACAACAATATTAAAATACTTATACTACTACTGGGATTTTTAAATAGACATACTTGCAAGAACTTGTCAATCTCAATGGCGGTACACAACTAAATTAGTATTACTAATAATTATATTTCCATTCCTGCGCCCCGGTACCTAAAAAGCGACTCGTGCAATATTCCGTGACAGCTAAAAGTCTGACGAGAACCAAACGAACTGGTTATATACCAAAAACACGCGAAACTATTTATTTACTATCCTTAAAACACGCGAAAGTAACATCACAGAATAAAGATGTACCACTAAAGAAGCTAATCCTTGTTGTCAAAATGATGACGTAAGCATCATTGAAGCCGTAGGGTTGTCATTTGGTAGTACTGACTTCAATATCTGTCAAACTTTAGTTCCTATTTTGCTCAAATGCACAGCTGGCGAGTAGCTTTAAACGCGACAGTCAGTACTGACAGCACTGGTAAAGGTACATAAATACTCGTCATATCTACTATTTTGAACTAAATTTCAATTTTTTAAGAAGTACTTACATGATCATCATCAACCTCCGGTTCCTCCATCTCATTGATATCTTTCTTCTGCTTCTTATCCTTGCCATCAGCGCCGTCATCAGTGCCTTGCTCTTCTTCTTTATCTTTAGCAGACATCTCCTTCTCTCCCGTGCTTTCACCTTTACCTTTTTCCTCTTTGTCTTTCTTCTGGCCTTGTTCTTCGTCTAATTCTTCTTCGTCTTCTGAACCCCAGATTTGATGGTCTAGTCTGTAGAGAAATTAGGGAATAATAATTAGAAATATCTATAAATATTACATTTTTCAAAACTAAATTAACACCTGAAGTTGCCAAATTAAATAAATAATTACTATTCTAATAAGGAACTAACTAAATAAGTATATGAAATCAAGAAAATAAAGGTTCAACTTACTTTTCAGCTGCATTGTCAGTTTCACCCATTTGTTTATCAGCGTCATCTTCGTCATCCTCTTGGTCGGATTGTTCACCTTCTAAAACAATTAAATAACTTATGTAAGCATTTGTTTTCATCAATATACTTCTTCTAACATCACCAGGCCAGCCTATTCCCAACTACGTTAGGCTCGGCTTCCAGTCCAACTGGATGCAGCTGAGAACCAGTGTTTTACATGAAACAACTGCCTATCATGACCTCCACAATTCAGTTACCAGGGAACCCTTGGCTTCTGACTACCCGTAACGATTGCAAAATTTGCTCAAATGACAGCCGGGATCTACCAAATTATCATAGCCGTCATGACAAGATGGTCACCCATCCACGAACCGACCGCGCCAAGTATTGCTTAACCTTATGATCGATCGATCTGCGCTGCTTTACGTACCTACAATCTCTCCAAGACTACAAACTCTAAATGGATGATAGGTGTTACACAGTACATTATATGATTGTTAAAGCACTTGCCTTTTTTATCAACATCCTGTAGATGTGAATCGAAGTCATCAGTCATGTTGACTCCCTTCTCTTCTTCCTTACAATCTCTATTTTCTTCATTCTTCTCTTCACCGGGACGACGTGCGTCATCTAGCTGATCCTATAGCAATATTTATATATTATTAGCATTACATCCCTATTTTAAGGTAGGTCAATATGTATGACCTTCTGATTTTACAGGTCATTTTAGGGTTCCGTACCCAAAGGGTAAAACGGGACCCTATTATTAAGACTACGTTGTCTGTCTGTCTGTCTCCGGGCTGTATCTCATAAACCGTTATAGCTAGAAAGCTGAAATCTTCACAAATTATGTATTTCCGTTGCCGCTATAACAACAAATACTAAAAATTTTTAAAAAGTCTATATTAAGGGGGGTCTCCATACAATAATCTTAGTTGTTTTATGTATTCGTACTTACCTGATTTTCAATTCTATCGGAGACATCCTTCTGGCCTTCGCCCTCTCCGAGTCCCATGCCTCCTGACAGTTTACCGGGACCTCCTTCACCTTCACCCTCTTCCATGTCCAGATCTCCAGGCTTGCAGAAACTGTGCAAAACGAGTGCACCACGCGTTTAAAAGCCAAGACTAACTAGTAACCACTATTTATTATACTGTTATGTGAAGTAAATTGTACACATTTACTGAAGTATACTTTCAGTTACTGATGCCCAATTTCGCCAACAGCCCCTAAGTTACGGGATCCCCTAAAAGGGTTTGGAGAACCGTTAGAAGACGGTAAAGTATATTAAGGGGAGCCTTTAAGTAAACAATCACATACTTAGGTGGCAGTATAGGGGATCTTGGTGAAATTGGGCATGAGTTTTCTATTTTTGCTGTCATAAAAATGACTTGTTCCACTTACCCTTTAGAAGCCAGGTCCGAGAAAATCTTCAGCAGCACAGACAGCATCTTACACGATACTCTGTGCACGGCCACTTTCTGCGTGATGAAGTACTGGACGAACAACACAGTTTGTTCCAATATTGGCACCAATCTCATCACCACACTCTTTACTTCATTCAGATCATTACCATTCGCCATATATTTGACGTAATTACTGAATAATATCTGGGTTTTATTTATCAGCGCTTCCAATTGCAGCATTCTTGTATCATTTGTGAGTTTGTCTTGCAAATGTTCTTTCAAATGTTTGTCTTCGACAATATCTTTGGATTCCTCTTTATCGGTCTTTATAATTTCGTCAATAGCTTTTATTACTTCGGCGTTCTCTGTGGTGTCTGCTGGCAAATGTTTCTTGTACACCGATTGGATAATGAGAAGCATAGTAGCTATTAAATCTTCAGTTTGAGTGATAAGAACATCGCTAGTTACGTCAATTTGTTCTTTAGTTTTTCGACCTTGTTCATCCAATTTGAACAGTTCATTTACAGTTGTCTTTAAGTAATCCGTTAGGTTCATTATGCTCCTAAGGAATGGGTGGGGTGGCCCTTGTTGAGAGGTCTCAAGCTTCATTTTAAATTGATAGTCTTGAAGCAAGCCTTGGATATCGTTGACCATATTTTCTAAATTGGTCTTACAATCGTCTGCTACATCAATATGAGCTTGAGACACCACATAAATGTTTGCATCATCTTGGCCGATTTGTTTAGGCATTGTATTAGAAACTTTTTGTAACGCATTCTTCTGTTTATTAACGTTACTTATAAGAGCGTTGATTTTCTTATTTAGATCACGCCATTCGTCACTATTTTTGTAGCAGCGAACGAGTTTAGAGTCTGATAGGACATTATCGAATGCCGGTTCACCTTCTACGTTAAGTCCCATCTCGGGGCAAGATTTTAGTACTACGTTGAATTGTTCTAGAATAATGCTAGCGTTGGCATAACACTCCGTTAGCAGTTCTATCTTAGTGTTAAGCTTAGAGATGTTCGTGTCTGTGTTATCGACGTCGAGAGCGTTCATTAAGTTCGACGTCAGAGTGCGCAAGTCGCAGAGGTATCGGGAATATTTGGAAATTGATTTCTTTTGTGTGTTTGTCATTTTCTAAGGAAGGAAATCGGTAATTTTAACTTGGTATTTTTTAAGTAAAATATAAAATAATTATTGTCATTAGAACCTTTGAACCACACTTGGCAAAAAATTCCTATGAGTATGTTTGTACTTCTTCACGCTCAAAAAGCTAAACGGATTATGATTAAACTTGACAAAAATATCGCTTACACATCATAATGTCATAATGTTAACTTTATATCCGGGTGCGGGAAGAAGTTTCCTCGAGAAGCGAGTGAAACCGCTGGCGAAAGCTAATTAGGAATAAGAATAGTATATATTCTTACCAGTAACTGCGCCGCAAATCCTTTGCATCGCTCAATGTTCTGCAGGCCCAAGTCTTGGTGTGGTGTCTGTAACGCCAGGCTGAGGATCCTGTGGCGAGCTATGTTCTTCTGGAAGTACTTCTCACAACCAGACCACAGCAGAGAGAGGGAAGCGTCGCAACGTCTAAATAAATAATATTAGTTTAATTTTTATGTTCCGATATATGCATTATAGTTCTTTCAAAACTACTTTTTTTAAGAAGAGATAGATCGACATAATCTAAGCCGTTTCTATAAATGAGGGCTGTGGAATTGTTCGAAAGAGTTACCACAGCCCTGATATCAAAAGTGCTCTAGAAGGAACAGAGCCACACCCTCCCATTTCTCAACGCGATAAAATATGGCTGCAATACCTATTTTTTTTTAATACAAAAACTGGAGTTAGAAGGTAGGTATAAATACTGCTATAGAAATGATTTTAATTTTGGACATATGAAATCTGCCAGATAGTTATCTAGAACTCTATCTAAAACCTGTGAATCTGGCCGTTAGTCAATTGTTTTAACTAGTAACTAACCTGCTCTTCAAATACCCAATAGCGGCTTCCAAATCCACGGGCGGTATAGTGAAATCATACAACTCCTTATCGGTCGCATTCAATATGACTAATCCAGTGCGGTAGTTGAGGCCGAGTTTCGTCAAGTACTTGAAGAGATCGGCGAGAGCTTTGCGCTTTTGTTGCACGAAGTTCTTCGCTTGAGACGTCTGTTTCTCTTTTGGAAGGGTGCTGTCAACCTGGGAAGACCAAAAAACAATTGAATCATCATCATCATCAACCTTTTTATCGTTTCACAGCTGGGCACAGGCCTCCTCTCACACAGAAGAACTAAGCGTTAATCACCATGCTTGCTCAATGGTGATTTCAGACTTTCTTCGAGATGTTATCCTTCACCTTTAATTACTCATTAATTCAATTGTTGAATAATTGAAGAAAAATCTGTTTTATATGTTTAATACAGATTATTGTTTAAATCTTTGGAGAATATTCGAATTGCATCAATAAGATCAAAAGTAAAATAATTAGGTCACATCATCTCTATCTCTCTCGCAATTATTATGTCAGCTACCAGTATCACAGGATGCAGCTGAGTACCTGTGCTTCTCATCGAGCGACTGCCTATGTGACCTCCTCAAACTTAGTAAGACTGGTTGTCAGACTTTTGGGCTTCTGACTACCCGTAACGACTGGTTATAAGTAAAGTTTTTTATCACTTAGGCCGGGTTGCTCGATTTAACTTTTACTTTAACCTAACCTTAACCGGCCGTCAATTGGCCGCCTATTGGTCAATTTTTTGACGTGACGGCTGTGTAACCAATGGGCGGCCATTTGACGGCCGGTTAAGGGTAGGTTATAGTTAAAGTTAAATCGAACAACCCGGCCTTAATCATTTAAACACCAAAAAACAAGTAATTCTTACCTCCAAAGACCCCAAATGCGTGCTAGTCTCGATGACCACAGTCACAAAATCATCCAAAGCCTGCACGAGTGACGGGTACCCAGTGTTCGTAATAGCTTCCTTACATAACGTCTTCGCTTTATTCAGTAGCGACGACACCTTGGACAATAGACTACCGTCCGTAATTGCCTTGCATGGCTGCTCGATTTCATCCAGGTATTTCTAAAGTAAGAAAAGGTGGGGTGAATTGAAATTTTAAGTTTTTTATGGGTTGTAATGTTAGCAATGTACAAACAATTCTAGTGTTATAGCCATAAAATGATCTACCCCGCTACCGCTAAGTTTCAAACAAACACTCGTTCTTGGTACTTCTGTACACAATGAAGTAATTTAGAGGTGCTTTTCATTTTTTTTTATTTATTTAATAACATAGATTTGTGAAATAAATTAATAATTTTGTTGATTGGCGATTTAGAGAAATACAAATCTATAATTGTAGCGTAGGTACTTTAAAATTATTTTAATTATATAGCCGCCAATTGGAACATGACTTAATTTTGAAAGCCTAGAATCTCAAAATTATTTTCTTATAAGTTTCTTGAAACAGAAGATTATTGTGTACAGAAGTCTAAATTAGTAACAACCATAAACTTAGTAAACAAGCAAATACTACCTGCATCTGCTGCGAATTAAAAAAAAGAAAAGAAAATTAATATGTGTTATATTTACAGTGGAAAAACATGAACAAAACACCCAAGTGTGTAGGTGCCAAATATTCTATAGGTGCAGTTAGGTTATAAATAACAAAATACGTTCTACTGTTAGATATAAAGATAGCCCATGCAACGATAAAATTATAAATTAGTTCAAGAGTGTCCCAGTGTCCAAAAAATTACACCCTATACAAAAAATAAAACCGACAAAAAAGTTAAGAACAAGGAAAACCGGCCAAGTGCGAGTCGGACTCGCACACGAAGGGTTCCGTTCCATTATCTATGAAAAATAAACGGACTTATTACCTACAATTAGCCAAAACACAAACTTTTATCGACAACAAAAATTAACTTTGTTTTTCTGAAAAAGTGCTATATCTCAAGAACTACTGACTGTATCTTGTTCAAACCAATTTTGGTTAGTAGTTTTTATTGAGATCTATAACATATATTTTTTTCAGATTTTTCACTTTGGTAGTTTAAGAATTACAGGGGGGGGGACACACATTTTGGCACTTTGGAAGTGTCTTACTCTAAAATGATTGACTTTAGGAAAAAATGGTTTTAGAAACCTCAATACCATTTTTTAAGACCTATCCATAGATACCCCACACGTATAGGTTTGATGAAAAAAAATATTTTTAGTTTCAGTTTCATGTATGGGGAGCCCCCCCTAATATTATTATTTTTTTTATTTTTGTTACAAAAATCGTAAAGCGGTTAATATAATACATCTACCTACCAAGTTTTAACTGTGTAGTCCTAATAGTTTCGGAATAAAGTGGCTGTGACATACGGACGGACGGACAGACAGACAGACAGACAGACAGACAGACAGACAGACATGACGATTCTATAAGGGTTCCGTTTTTTGCCATTCGGCTACGGAACCCTAAAAATAAGTAAAGAAAATCCACATTATTAACTTAATGATACCCCAATTAATCACACTTAAACATTGTCCCCAAAAACTTTCAGTCCATTCTTACTGACTCAGTATCACTTTATAATAAATTTTCAACCTTATCCCGTTACACATAAGGTCTACATCAAATTGACAGAAAAAATCTTCCAGTAACATATAGGTACTTTAAAATTTTCCTCAGTTTTCCAAAATGAGGTTCAACCTACCTTAATATTCCTGGCCAATACGATATGGTTCTGCACATCGATCATATAAGCGCCGCCGGTTGGCGCGTTGGCTGTTGTAGTACGCTTAGGTCGGTCCCATATGCCTACGTGATCTCCTACTACATCTGTCGAGTTGTCTACTAGACAACTTGTTACGCTCTCTTTTAGAACATTCTGGAAATAGTAGCGCGAATTAGACCCAAGTATACTGATTGCATTATAGTCAGTTTTCTTAAAACAATGGTTTAGTGCGGATTTTTAAGTACAATTTTCAAAGTAAACAACATTTTAAGATAAACGGTTGCTAAAGTTGTTGATGAACTTGGGTCTTAGAAGTGATTTTCTATGATTATTTGCACAGATTTTTTATTTACGAGATCTTAGGGTTCACTGTTGAGCAAAATAGATCAAAATATGCTATTTTGTTACAAATTAAATTGCTTCTTGCCTATTCACAAATTAAATATTATCATAGTTTCTTAGACAAGAATGCAGTCAATTTAATCTATCCTTAGTAACATGTGTTTATAACATGTGAACCATAAAAAATCAGATAAAATTCTCCCGATAATAAAGGACATGACAGCTGCCAAAACAGCTTACCAAAGAGTATTTACACAAAACTACAAACCTCAAACTCCTTGGTATGTTTATGGAGTGCCTTATGTGCCTTCTCGACCGTATCTTTAACACTCCAATAGCTAAGGTCTCGGTCCCAAGTGCATATTTTAACGAAATCACGTAATTTCTTCTCAATGGGTGCTCGTTTCTCTTTGATGTGGGCGGCGACTTGTGCGCTAAATTGTGCGTAATAGTTGTATGTGTTCCATAGGATTGAGATCAGTTCATCTGAAAGGTTTAATATTGTCGTAAAAATCTTATTATACACTTTAGTAAGTGATACATTATGTACAGACGACAAGGCAACCTATCCAAATCTGTAAAATTTTACTAATCGAAACCAAACCTTCCGCTATTGTGATAAGGTTGAAATCTATTACAGAAATTGACAGATTGCAGTAACTTGATGTGTCGTCTGTACTATATGCTGAACATTTTTGTCTTTAATTATTTTTACATTTTTTTATTTTTTTTACCTTTATATTAGTTTTTTTTTTGTAGCCTTTTTATCGTCCCATTGTTGGGCACAGGCCTCCTCTCACACGGAGAAGGATTGAGCGCATATACGTTACGCGTGGTTTATATTTTTCCTGTCCTACCCGGTAAACCACTATAGCCAAAATGTTTTTTTTTTCACACCTCATACATCATCCAAAAACTATACTTATCTCCCCTCTACAAACTTATCTTGAATGCAACTAATCACTAGCTTCAGAAAGTCATAATTTCGCTAACCAAACGCAAACAAAATTGAACCTTACCCCATCTAGCAGAAGGTTGCAAATGCACCAAATGGCAATGGTACACGAATATGATATCCAGCCGTATTTCATACTCGGCCAGGTTAGACTTTTCCATGAAGTCTTTCAGCACTGATATTACTCGGTCGGCTTCTACTGGGTCCGATGTAGTGTCCAAGTATGTTTTGATCACGGAGTATAGGTAGAACCAGTACTTGTGGGCTTCTGATTGTTTTCTGTGAATATTGATAAGATTTTCTTTAACAGGTCAGTTATAAATAGGTTATAAAAGAACGAAAATTCTGTAAAATACTTGACTTATCTATACTAATATTATAAAGCTGAAGAGTTTGTTTGTTTGCTTGGTTGAACTTGGTGTTAGATAGCTCATTTATCGGAAGGCTATAGGCTACTTTTTATCAGTCTGTGCGGAGTAGTTCCTACGGGACGCTGGTGAACCGCTGGCGGAAGCTAGTTTTATTATACCTACCATGGAATTTCTTACCAAAATTAAGTTTTCGAATTACATTCTCTAGACACACTGTTCAATCAAATTCAAACCTTCCCACTCAAACAACAAAGTTCATTATCCCTTACCTATGATACAGATTATTCAAACACTCCTTCCAATATGCCATTTCGAGTTTCCTCCAGTTAATGATCTGTTGTCCCACAGCTAAAGACACGTCTATCATATTGTTGCCTTTATGGGCATTTTTGTTCCACTCCTCGATCTTATCCCGGAGTAATTCCAACCCAGTGAGGAAACGACTCACTGGGCTCGTCACTGGGAAGCTTAGGATTCTGTTTACGATTATTATTATCTGAAATATAGGTAAGAAGGTTAAAATAGGCCTCTGATGTAGTTGTTAGCCTTATTTAGTAAAGAAAAGTGTCATCGTCTATCGAACCTTTTCCCAACTATGTTGGAATCTGCTGACAGTGTAACATGGAGCCACTAACCTATCTGGGCAATCCCCCTTGGTCAGACTGTTCGTACAACCCATAACGATAGTCAAAATGTACAAAAGACAGGCAGGAACCATTAATTCTGGTCAACAATGATCAATTGACTTGTGTGGCTGTAACTTAGCTACGAGCTCTACAGTAAAGTCAAGTATCAAGATCGCTATAGTACGATTTGCCTTACCTCTTTCAAAGTGGGGAAATCTGGCCATTGGTCCAGTAATTCATTGGTGTTGTCCTTCACTCTATGCAGTAAAGGTACGCATTGTTTTGTCTCAGAGACCCAAGCGGATCTATAGAAGTCTATTTTGCTTGAAGACTCTAAAACAAAATAGGCATTTAAATGTAGTTTCGAGAAAAAAAAAAATATTGACCTATAAAAACTGAAATTGGACACTCCATAATCAATATAAATAAATAACTTACCCTGTCCATCAACTTTGGCCTTTATCTGCGCAATAAGTACCAACAAACCAGGCGAAATAGCACCCTCAAGTTCCGCATCTAAAGCTTCCCACACATTGTTGGTAATCCGACTAAATATCGGATACCGCTGAACAAAAGCACTGGTCACATCATTGCCGACCAACTTCTTTCGGGCGGGTAGCCATTCCGATGACGTCATATTGCGAACAATATTGGAATGCCATTTGTAGACTAGAGAAACATCTTCGGGGGTTATAAGGAGTTTTTGTTTAGGCCTTTCAGAGTTCTGTTTCACTGGTACTTGTTCCAGTGTTGGGGGTTTGAATTCGGCGAAATCTTGGTCGGAGTACGACGGAAACATTTCTAACATCTCCTCGCGAGCCATCGCGTCTTCGTCTTCATCTTCGCATTTGGACCTATGTTGAGGATTTACATTTCATTATTTGTCACAACACAATTTGTTCGTGAACAAATTAAACAAAGAATGGTTTATAAAAACAAAAAAAACACGTTAAAGGATGGAATATGGTGTTTTTAATTGTGGTACCGCAAAAAATGCCTTTCTATTTTAGTTTTGAGCTAATAAACACTATGAATAAAATCATGTAGAAATATTCAAATTTAGGATTGACAATGGAGGTGCGTATCAACATATTTGTTTTTAGAAAGCCTGAGAAAGGACGTAGACTACTTTTATCTAGCTGCGGGAAATACTTCCCACTGGACAGGGGTGGCATTGCGGCAGATAGCTAGTCACAGATAAAACTGAATGTGGGGTTCTTGGACAAGATAGGATAAAATTATTTTCGCTCATAACAAATCTATGTCCATAAAAGTGGATGTTATGGGCTATACAAATACACAGGGTTACTTACTTAGTAACATACAACGCCTCATCATCCTGTTTCTTCTTCTCGATCTCCCTCTGCTGTCCCTCCCAGGACTGTACAATGGAGTCCAGTGTTGCCAGCATAGAATTCATCATTGACCCGTCAATTTTATCGAACGCTGTGCAGTACATGCGCAGCTCTGACAGATTCATTTTAAGAACTCTGTGAAATAATGATTGATTTTGATTACGTATTTTAAAATATCAAGTAAGCTTACAAACTACTTACTAGTAGGAATTTGTTGAATACTACCTCACATTATAGAAGTTTTAGAAGTGAGAAAGAACGTAAGGAAAGTCTAATATCGATCACAGAACCTAATTCTTCTAGTAATTCCTTATTCTTAAATAGACTGTGCTACGGTAAATAGACAGCCTTAGACTTAAACTTAATCCAAGAAAAAAAAAATTACTTACTGAATATTTTCCACATCGACAGCAAACACGTCATTGCTCACAGCATACACGTTCCGCTTCAACGTTTGCACAAATCTTTGTCCCAAGAACCGATTCAAATAATCCTCTTTGGTCCTTGTAGTCCGTATACCATTCGGGAACATCATCAAATCGGTTACCACCGGATTAAGAGTCTGACCTAATTCCACTTTGACTATCAATTCATTGATCACATCGTTCAAATTAGTTACACTAAACACAAGTTGGGATATGGAACTTTGTAAAGGCTTCGCTAAATCTGGTACAGCCTCACTGTAAACCTCGATTTTCCTATAAAACGCGTTGACTGAATACAGCCATGAATTCGTTTCTTTGACCACGGATTTTGCTGAACGGATCACGGTTGCGGAATCGGACTTTTTATCGAGCTCATTGCAGAGAAATTTGCTCGTGTTCACCAATTTTGTAGTTATGTCAAGTATCGTTTTTGCTGACAATACCGATTTGGCAAAATGTCTGCAATCCTGAAAAGACAAAAAAATATCTCTAAAATCCAAAAAATCGATATCAGTAAAAGAAGAGGTGTAAATCCTGATGGATTTGCACAGCCTTTTCCCAAAAATGTTGGGGTCGCGCTCCAGGCTAACCAGCTGTAGTGTATTACCAGTATTTTACATAAAGCGACTGCCTATCTGACCTCTTCAACCAAGTTACCTGGGCAATCTTATACCCCATAAGATATCAAACCAATTTTATGTATTAAAAAAATATTGTTACTGGTATTATGGTTATTAGGTACTTACATTTGCAAAACTATTGTAAGTCGGCTCTTTAGGTCGATACGTATTTCCAAGCTTATACTTCGCAACTTGTTCAGCAGTCTGCTCTCTTAACGCCATGATCACAGGACAATGGGGATGCACCTTCAATATCCCGCAATCTTTCTTCAACTTACTGACAACCACCTGAGAAGGCTTGTCAATACTTCCATAATGGGTAATATTCCCAGTTACCAGACCATGGAAGTAATAAGCGCCCAAAATGGCATCGTATAACCTAATATCTTCTTCGATATATTTTAGTTTCAAACGATATTTGGTCACGTGATCCATCTGTTTGATTTCAGACATCAACTTGGCGATGAGAACGCTCGTTTGTAGTGATAGTTGTGTTGCTAATACTTTTGTTCTTTCGTCGTGAGTTCTCTCTGGTATCATATCAATGAGTTTTTTGTATGCGTCATGAGCTTCAGATAATAAGTCATCAAGACCGCTGTCTTTGTGACGAATGCGCAGTATATTTATAGTGCGCAAAACAATGTTTTCGATTGTGTTGTCATCTTTGAGATCCAAAGCGGCGTAGAGATAATTTACGAGTTGCTCGAATTTCTTAATTTCAAATTGTGTATCGCATCCACTGAAAATAATGAATAACTTCATAATTTGGGTCATTGTTTTGGCAGACAAGTATTTATGAAAAGTTCACTCAAGCAACTAAATTCCGTGCATAAATATGTGTGCATGTGACCCCAAAACTGTCAATTTTTTTTCGAGAACTCTTGCAGTTTTGTTGAACATCAAAATGAAAGGACTCCCTAAAAATGGAGTAAATTAAAAAAGTACTTACATTTTCAAAATAGAAGCCGCATCTAACGTGGCCAGATTCTTCCAGAGTATATTCAAAATGGTTCCTAACTGTACTGAATAATCTGTTCTATCATCCATAGACACTGTTTCATAAGCCAGTACATGACGTGATTCTAAAATATAAACAAATGTTGTAGCATCTAAAGAGTCATAATCAACTAGAAGGCCGAGTTATTCAACCCAGCTTCGATCAAGTTTTCCAAAACCATTGGCAGGGTATCGAAAGATCTCCAAAAATATTACAAATGCAAAAGTAAGTCTGTCTGTCTGCCCGTTACGCACCATAACTACTGAACTAATTAAACTGGATACACAAGAGAGTCTATGGCCTGAAAAAGAACATAGGCTACTTTTTATCGGGGTTCGGAAACTAGTTCCCTCAAAATGTGGGTGGAACGGCAGATAACGAGTAATATGTTTTATAAAACACTAGCTGACACGGTGAACTTTGTTCCGCCTTAAAGGCAAGTACAAAAAATGTGATTAATGAAGAACCGCCCGACCGATTTTATGCAAACTTCACATAAACCATCTACTAAATAGTCCGAACAAAGCCTAACCATTTGGTTTGGATAGGTGAGCCCGTTCTTGAATTATAAAATTACAACGAAAAGTGGCATTGATTTTTATATACAAAGATGAATTACCTGATTCGTCAACCGACACAGTGAACTTGAGCAGATAATACGGCAATAAAGGAATATTCTTAGACAGCCTCTTGCTGTTCACAGGAATAACTTCAACAGATTCTTCGGAACCCCCAGCGTTGTGGGGACACAAAAATGGCATCGGATAGTAAGCGGGAGAGTATACCATTGTTTTGTAAAATTCGTCCCAGAATTTGGCTCGGAGCGATGATATCCTGAAATAGATAAGGATTTAGTTTTCCCTATGTCAACATACGACATTAAAATTGCGTTATCAACAGCATAGTCCATCATCTCGCTGTCCCATGAATCATAAGTGATACACACCAATTCTTTAATTATTTTGTCTACTTTGTGGACAGTGAATTTATTAAGGTAAGTAATTTTATTATTGTTAGGAAACTCACCTATTTCTAAACATCCCCTGTTCATCATCCTGCAATTTGAGTAACAGTTCCAAAATGTTCAGGAAAGCCGGTGGGAACCCTTTGGTTACTTTGCCCAGATTCACCAAACTGGTTACAACATCTGACGATTCAATTTTCACTGGTTTTTCAACATCTTTCAATTCAGACACCACCACAAAGAAATCTATCTGTACTAGTGCCAGTACTCTTTGTACAACATACGAGATTATAGGCAGAAGTTTCAATTCAGGTCCTGGCTTGTCGACTGTGTTATTGTCAACAAGCTTGGCGATATTCGCTTGTGCCAATACCACTTTATCAGTATCAGGCACGTCCAATGCTAGCTGCATATCAGTAACAGCGTAATTCTCCACAGCTAAGCTGTTGAGTTGCTTCGAAATAGGACGATATAAGTCCAACGTTACTTTATTGTAAACGTTGGACTTCTGATTGCTCGTTTCATATTCTTCTTCGTCAATAAGCAATTTTGGTTGTCCATACATTTGGCGAATCCTTTTGCTCAGTTTAGTTATTACTGAATTGTCGTTTTCAGTGGCCATCGCTATGTTAGCAGTAGCTTCATTGAAATTTCTGATTTGAACGTCACCTTCTCGTGAAAGTTTCATCAGAGGTATCATCAAATGCTTGTGCAGCCATTTGCTGTGAGTATACAGAAGAGCGACGATATCTTCCCTTAAAACTCTGTGTCGGCTAGCTTCATTTGCAATGAATATTGGTTCTTTTGTCATTTTCACGAACCTGTCTCGCCAATTCAAAAGAGCGAACATGTTACAAACATGATTGTCATCCAAAAAGTCATCAGAGATATCAATACTTTTCCGAATAAATTCGTCAATCACCGCAAGGTATCGAAGGCAGTATTTCAGTATCGGATACTCGCCAAAATCATCTGTTAATGTGCCTCCAGTTACAGCTTTTGAATAATTTGCTACTGTAAATGTAGTTTCTGGTTGGATGTTCAAATAGAATGTCATAAGATTGTTAAACAACGTGAGAGCTTCCTTGTTACCCACGTGTATGGTTTCTTCGTCAAAATCGTAATTTTCTGGATAAAACTTCTTATAGCCCTTCAGCTCGCCGGTAAACTTATAGGTTTCGAAAGCTGTATCGTTGAGCATATCAACATACTGTACATCGATAGTACGGCACTGTTTGGTAATGATATTATGGATGAAATTGTAAGTGATTGTAAATAGAGCTGCGGGAGCTCTGTGGTAAGTAGTGAACAAACTAGTGATCACGTGTAAAGGCGAATCTATTTTACCATCCTTGGTTTCCTGTAGGGCGATATAAGCGAGTTGCTTGGAAAGCGCGAGGAAGGAACTCGAGCATATATCTTTGACTTTTAGAGTATGAGTCAGGTTCGGGAGGAGGGGCAGAGAATCTATTTGTTCCTCACCTTCAATTGTTTCTTCTAATGCTTTTAACATGGAGTTTTTATTTTCGGCAAGCGATGCATTGATGGTTGTTGAGAAATCTGAGCCACATCGGGGTTTGATATAGACGTCAGAGAAGCTCGTCACGAAAGCAACTTTGGTGCAAATGCCGCGAAGTATTTGTTGCCATGTCAAATGCGCCGCTTGTAGTAAGTGAGAAATCGTTGGACGATCGAGTCCTGAAAAAAGAACAGAAGGAAATATTAGGGAACATTTTTATAACTCTAGAAGTGTTGGTATATGGAATAATACATACCTTCCACAAAGGACTGCATCAGCTCATGACATTTGATACACAAGTCGTGGTATTGGTTAGGCAAGCCACACGACGACAGCAACGCCGTCAAGTCAAACAAATTCTCAGTTTCTGACACATAAGAAATCTGCCAATCATCAGGTCTTACAAGGGATATCTCTATTCCTCTATTTCTCATCGCCCTTGAGATTTCTCCATACTTCGGGTCCATTGTGAAAAATACTCTGAAGTTCGGGTGTGGTTTTATTTCACTGAATTCTCCTCGTTCAGGAATGCTCAGCACACCGTTCGGTTCTAACAAACCATTCAGTCTGTCGAGAACAGCTGCTGAAGTGAGATTGACGTTGTCTAGGAGAAGCCAGGAGCCTTCGATCATAGTTTTCACAAGCAGGGAATCCACAAATTCAAATTTCCCTCCAGCGTTAACTGAAGTAACTTGGGATACTTTATGGTGCAGTTTATTCAAACTGTTCACAACCTCTTGTATCTTGGGAATGATGTTATCTTCTTGGGCTATGTAATTTTCAATCAATCTATCACAATGTTTTTTTAAGAATTCAATTTTTTGCTTAAATCTTTTCATGTTAACTTCAGAATCATCATTACTTGGCGTTGACTGCAAGGATTTGTAATGGTATAGCTGACTTAGCAGTTCGTTTAGCCTCCATTCTACGGGTCTTTGTTCCATCCACAAGTTCCTAACAGTTTGTATTGTCAAAGTCTCGATTTTATCAAACAAGCTCTCCAGATTTCTGTTGAAGTCCACTTGTTCGAAACCGCCGAGTAAATCGGAGACATCCATTGCTGACGTCACAGGTATGACTTGTAGTTCGTTCCCAGTTAAGTCAGCGAGTACTTGCACAATAGAACTCTTGCCTGTCGCCGTGGGCCCCACTAGTATAGTCAACCAATTCATTTTGATACTTTGAGCGACGGCTTTTAAAGTCGGCACTTGGTTTCTCAGCACAAGCAGATTCGTTTCAGCTGCTCTTCGGTTTTTGAATACCTTCTCCTGGTTTCGCGGTATTTGAACATCCCCTATGGATATAGTTGCAGTGTTCAAATAGAACTGAGGGTTACAATCACTTCTTGGATATTTAGGGTAGAATATTTTGTCATAATTTTCTATCATTTTCTTTTTGTCTTCTTCAGTTCTCATTCGATTCACGTATAGTATGTCTACGAATTTGCCTGGACGTAGAGACTTGCCAATCAATTGGTCCTGGATTAGGGCTTCGCACCATCTCTGAATGTCTCTTAGGTTCATTTCCCACGGGCCGCCTCTGTGACCCCACGACTGTAACTCTGTCACCTCATGTGCTACTATGCAATTGAATTCTACTATCTTGTGTAAAATATCCTTTGGAATAGTCGGGTATTGAGATTCTACTATATATATCAAGTCTTCTTTAGTCAAAGTGTCGATATAAACTTGAGTGAATCTGTTCAAGAATGAGATAGGTAGACCCCTACGAGCGCCTCCTTGTTTTAAAGGATTTTGGCAAGCAAAGAGTCTTGTCTGTTCCTTGACTTTGAAAGTTCTTCCTAATTCTGGAATGTATACTTCTCCCCTGTGGTCCAAACACGCGTTAAGCCCCTCTAGAACTGGTTGAGGGGCCAAGTTCAATTCGTCTAATAGAATCCAGTCACCGTTTTGTAGGGCGCTCAAAAATGCTCCCTCTTTGAAAGTGAATGATCCATCTTCTGTGGGTAAATCTGTTCCAAAGAGATCTGTTATATCCTGAAAATATGAAAACAAATTAAAATCTAAGGGTCAAAAAATCATAAATGGTGTCACTTTACTAAAAAAAAGTAATAAGAACTTACTGTTTGGTCACTCAAATTGATCCTGATAACTTTGTGACCCGACGATTTGGCGAGAGCAGTTACTAGACTCGTCTTACCAACTCCTGGGTTACCTTCCAAAAGGATAGCCTTATTCAGTTGCAATCCGCGCAACAGTCTCAACGTATTTGCACCAGTTGTAGGAGCTGTGAATGAGAACTTTTGTTCTTCCTCTGTCATACTACTACTTTTTCCAACTTCAATGTAAAAAGGCTTTATTCCGAACTTATCGGGCCCACTTTCGGCTTCGAATTTAGTCTGCTTATTACTCAACAAGTCACGCAGACTTTCAATGTACTCGCCACCAACTGACTTTATTTGGTCCAGCAAGAAGTTGATAGCGTTTGTTCGTAGTAAGACCAAAGTCTCGGACCCTATATGGCCAGTTAACGCTGTTCCGAAACAATCCAGGAAGGTCATACAAGCCCCATGCACGTACGCTTCAGGGGTGTCCAAAAGACCCTTCGCGACAGTTATATTGATAAAATGCACCCAGGATAACAGGTCGCGTATACTGAACGGGAATTTGTTGGTAACTTCTGAGTTTTTCAGCCATTCAGTGAAGTTGAGGATCGATGTTCCGATTCCTGAACTACCGTCCTCCTGGTTACCCAGCGACACACCTTTGTTGACACTCTTCTCTAAAACTCTTAGTAGATCCCTCTTGGATGTGTCACTATCACACCATATCTCCGTAAATCTGTTGCGGAGAGCAGGCGAAAGTTCTTTCTTTCCGAAATCTCCTCCAGGATTCATGGTTCCAATGAAGTGGAATCTTTTGTGCGCGGTAATAACAACTATATCAGAGTTGTCTTCCGTTCCTCTTTCAGCTAACACTAGTTGCCTTTCAGGTTCTAGTAACGAGTTCAGCCTTTCTAATACACTGTCATCTGCTAGAGATATTTCATCAGCTAGGAACATGTTTCCTGTTTCCATAGCCTTTATCAACGGTCCGTCGACCCATTCGAATAGTTTACCATCGTTCTTGTACTGACGAACGGGGCGGAGTCCTCCAAGGAAATCTGAACTCTCCGTGTGCATGTGACAATTGACAGAGAGTAACTGTCGATTCTTTAAAGCAGCCAATATTTGGCAGATGGTTGTTTTACCGCAACCCGTTTCGCCAACCAGCAACACCGGTTCATCAAAATAGAAAGCCTTTGCTATCAGAACTGCGAGTCTCCTCATGTTGAATGTCCAAACCACGTGGGCGAACTCTTTGAGTTTATTTGTCAGGATGGCCTCCAATACAAATCTGGTAACTGGGGACGTGTTAGCGTGAAGCGAAAACAGATTATCAGGATTCACCTTTCGTTTAATATGTTTTTCTATTACTTCCTCAATTATGGATCTTTCGTCAGTTTGTCGTACTTTTCCGGCTAGGATAAGATACCCTTCATCAGCTATATGCTGATCCCAATCATAGAATTTGTCGGTAGTAAGCATTTCTTTTGAAACACGCTTATACCTCATGCCCCATCGGAACAAATCTCGTAAGGTAATAAAACCATCTTTGCCCTGTACGGCAGCGGAACCACGCCGCCTAATTTGAAGATCAGTCATAACCGCTATCATTTTCTTACTATAGGCCGGAGGAACATGACATCTTTGGTGCAAAATAGTCTCTAGCTCATGCTTTGGTATTTCATCAAAATGTAGTTCTACGAATCTGTTTCTAAAGGCCCTAGATAGCATTTTTCGGCCGCCATACAAGCCGGGCGGATTTTGCGTAGCGAACAGCATGAAGTTGTCCTCTGCTTTAACAACTTCTTGGGTCTCTGGTATGAACAATTCGCGATTGTCATCCAACACACGGTTGAGAGCCTCTAACACGTCACTTGGTGCTAAATTGAGCTCATCAAGTATAATCCAGTGGCCTTTCCTCATGGCTTCAACAAGGATACCTTCTTTAAAGACTAGTTTGCCACTAGAGTCTGTTGCGTAAGATCCTATGTACTCTTGCAGATCTGTATGTTCGTGATTATTGATTCTCACGCAGTAATTGCCGGATGCCCTAGCTATGTAAGTTATAAGGGAGGTTTTGCCTACAGATGTGTCACCTTGTATCAGTATCGGCAACCGACTAATGGATATAATTCGCGCGAGATCTCGAATATTCTTTCTGACAGTCGGAGTTAAAATATAGCCGTCTGGGACATCTACGTCTAGTCTGCCTTGAAGGATCCAATGTCCTCCGAATAGCAAGTAATTCTGTCCTACACATTGAGGTTCTGGTATTAGTTGGTTCACTACTGTTTTCGTGTTCTTCCTCCCGAGTACTGCCCTAATAACCAAAAGAACAGAATTGTGAGAAATGGACACATTTATAAGTTGTGTTTAGAAACAAAATAATTTATCTAATAAATACATACTTGGCAATCATAGTTTCTACTTTAGGATGCGATGACCTATCCAACTGGGTGAGGAAGGATAGACAAAATGCTTCATATATCGATCTTGATAGTGTCCCACATCTCGCTTTTCCAGCCGCTGTTAGGGCTCTGCATAATGTTCTTAGAGAATAATGTGGTGTATTTCCTGAAAATAATACTTGCGTTAGTAATTATAAATTAATGATTATTATTTAAAGAGCAATTTTTGTATCAAAGCAGTTTACCTGATCCGTCCACGAGATTCAACTTAGCCTCTTTCTTAATAGTGGCGTAGAAACTGTAGAGCGCCTCCAACATCCCACTTTCTAGATTCATGTGATACAAGTAATCGCCAATAAGTAACATCAAGTCATTCCTCTCAGTCAACTCATCAATGAAAAATTCTGTGAACCGATTCCTAAGACCGGCCGGCAAGTCTTTCTTGCCCACGTCTGTGGCAGGATTCATACAAGCAAACAAAGTGAAATCTGGATGTCTTACAATAGGAACCTTGTCCCCCTTTTCTAATAGATCTATGCTCTCACTTTTGTCTTCTAAAAGACCAGCTAAGCATTCCAAAATCTCTGCGGACGCTAAGTTAATTTCGTCTAGCAATACCCAATGTCCTTCCTGCATCGCCTTGACTAGAGACCCTTCAATAAACGCGAAGGTAAGCTTCGATGCTGCCTTGATCTGCTGTTCTAACTTCACAAGTTTACGCCCTAAGGATGCCCATTGCTTCGATTTATTATCCGGCTTTTCTCCCGAAAGCCTAGCCATAGCTGCTCTATAAGTTTGCTTCATCAACGCCACCAAATCCGACCAATTTTCCGTTTCGTAGCAATTATCGACGTGGCCCAAGAACTTTTTGTTCTTCTCTGTGTTGTAAAAGCTACGGAATATTTGCACGAATTGATTTTTTATTGGACGGATCAAATACTTTAGGTCAACGGGTTTGTACCCGCCTAGAAGGTCAGCAGAATCTGACTGCTGATTCATGTTAATGACTACGAGCTTGCGTCCCGTTTGTCTAGCTATGTATTGCACAGATGACGTCTTTCCAGTCCCCGTTTCACCGACTAATAACACTGGTTCGTTAGCTGCGATGCAACAAGCAATCTTCTCAAGTAAACATGCTGACTGCCGCGTGAATGAAAACACCGTGTGTTTTTTGCGAAAATCTGTGGTTTCTAAGCTCTTCTCTACTCTCGGCACTTTAGACCTTCCAACCTCTAGGAAGTTGTCGGTAAGTGACACATTGGGCTTATAATGTTTTACATAAAATTCAGTTTTCGTTTCGACTATGCCGAGACATAAGCCAACCTTTTTGGCCAACTCAAGTCTATGTTCAGGTGAAGACACTGAACAAGTAAATATATCCAAAGCATCTTGGAGGACTTTTTGCGCTGATTCAGGACTGGACACGTCAAAACCGACTACAGATCTAGAGCACCATTTCAACAAGTCTCTGGTTGAAATCAGTCTTGATCCTCTTATAAGTGTTAAATTCTTTTCATTTTCACTATTTACTACTTCAGTCGATTCTAACGAGGTGTCATGGCTGCCAACTGAGAACATCATGAACACTTCGACCATTCTTGGGCAGATGGTCGTAAGCGCTGGGTACAGCTTTTGTATGATCTCTGCGAGTTCCGACCGTGATAACGGCTCAACGTTTATTTGCGTTAAATGCTTCTGAAGCAATGTACTGGAGCTGGACATTTTCTTTTGAAATCCATAATTGGTCGCCAATGTGCTGAAATATTTACACATATTAAATCGCAAGGGAATTACCACCTTATGACTAGCATTTTAAGGCTTAATTTTTTAAATCACTTACCGTTGTGTGACGAAAAGTTGGAAGCCGGGTGTGACTGGCAAAGCATCTCGATACCCAGGCACACATAGTGAGTTCCTTTCTAATAGGGAACTGAGGGTTGACGCGACATCTAATGCAGCGCAGTCTATATCTTCTAATAGCAGCCAGTGACCGTTTTGAACAGCCTAAAATGATATGAAAAATATGTTCAATGCGGAAAAAATTTACGGTACATATATTTTCATAGCGCTGGTAAATCATGTAAGCAAATTATAAATGCAAATACTTTTGAAACAAGTGTTTGCATATGCACAAGATAATACGAGCAAACACCTGTGTAAACAATGTGAATATTTTCATATCCTAAATTGTTACAAATATTCCAAACAAAGAAATTGTACCGTTTTGATTAAATAAATTGTTGAACACGGTATAAAAAGGGCAGGCATTGCTTTTTAATCAAAACTAGTCTTACCTTAACGAGAGTTATAAATTAAATAGGACCGATCTCAGTGGCGTAGCTACGAAGGGGTTAGCCGGGGCAGTGCCCCGGGGCCCCCAAGCTCAGGGGAGCCCTCGAAAGAACCTGAGGGGAGGGCTGAACTTTTCAAAGTTACTCTCAAAAAAAGCTCACTCTGTTCGCGCATGATACATATCCCTTTCTTTTTTTCCTTTAAGGGGCCTCATTTTTCTATTTGCCCCGGGGCCCGTAGTTACCTAGCTACGCCAGTGAGCGATCTAACAGTAAAATGAACTTAACATAAACAATTCATACCTCAGTCAGAACACCAGGCCTCCAAACGAACTCCCCTGGTATATCAGTACATTGATGTGATCCTAGCAGCATGCGGGAGTCCGTCTGGTCTCCTAATTGTACTTTCTTGAAAGCCACGCCTTTGCGTCCTGTGATAGCCGCTAAATGCTCTACTAGGGACGTCTTGCCTGACCCGACAGGACCCATGAGGCTAAGAGCTTGACCTGTAAAATTGAAACCGAATTGGGAAATAGCACAATATGAATTCACACAGAACAATAGCAAAAAGTATAGGCAAGCATCAATAATAATTCGCCCAGTAGCTGTATGCTTCCTTGAAAACAAGATACATAATCGCAAATGCAGACATTTGACTCACCCGATGCAACAGCCAAAGCTAAACTTCTAAGATTGTTTATTGTTGATTTCACTGGAACTAAATTGCCAGCCTGAACATTACGCGTCTCAAATACAGGCAGCAGTATACCATCAATATTCACAACATTAGGCCCTAAGTCATCTTTGATCACTTCGCTCATGGGGATAACGGGGTCCTTCTTACTTTTTTCCAAATGTTCGTGAGTTTCCTGTTCGTATATAAGCATTTTCATCGAAAGCATCATTGATTGGATGTCTGTCATATTTGTTAGAATGGCCATGCATTCTTTTATCATCCTGTAGATTATAACATACAAACATGATCATTCACGAATTTAATTAGAGCAAGCATATTGCAAATTACGATAATACCACTTACAAACATTTAAGACAAATACCAAGTACATATATATTTTATATGGATTTAATACTTAATTTACATTTGGCACAGCAAAATAGTCAGTTTACTTATTTATATAAACATACCATCTCACATCAGTCATTCCATGATTTCCATATTTTCCAAAAAACCTGGACCAATCCCATTTAACAGATAGTTCGTTAGGCAACTTGCTAAGCAATGAATAGCAACATGTTACAATCTGTTTTTCAGTAATTTTCTGCCCGCAGTCCAGGAGTCTGCGCTTCTTTGGGGCAATATTATAAGAATCCTCATGATGAATGTGTACATCAAATGGTGCTACTGGATTCACTTCAAAGTATTTCAATGCATATCTAAAATTGTAGGTTTAATTAGAATATCGTTCTAATAATTATTGGGTAAATGCATCGGGGAAAAAGCTTGAACTATTTTTATGTCTCTGTATTTTTTATTGTCTACCTAAGAAACAACAACTTCTCTTCTACCCAGGGGTCTCGGAAAATTGCTGTTTTCAAAAATTGCACAAGTATAAACGACTTACTGTAAAATATCTGGATGGTCACTCAATGCAGCAAGTATGATTGAATTCTCCAAATGACTAGTCTTTTCGGCATCACTGCATGCATCATGGTTTGGAGAAGAAAATACTGGTTTCAACCGGATTTTAGCAGATACCAAAGCAAGAAGAATATTTGATAGGTATTTCTTGAACAATTTTGCATCTTCAATTTTAAGTATGAACTCGGAAAGTTTAGTAACAGCATTTTGGATGTCAAAAGTGTTGGAATCTATTAAGGCCTGTGAATTTGGAATAAAAACATCTTGTTATAATATTATTTATTTATTAGAGTATGTAAATTGTACACACATGAGGATTTCAAAGTTAGCAATGTCTGAATTAACACCTTTACAAAATCAAGTACATTTTTATTATCACTACTTTTAACTTCTAANTAGTTACCTAGCTACGCCAGTGAGCGATCTAACAGTAAAATGAACTTAACATAAACAATTCATACCTCAGTCAGAACACCAGGCCTCCAAACGAACTCCCCTGGTATATCAGTACATTGATGTGATCCTAGCAGCATGCGGGAGTCCGTCTGGTCTCCTAATTGTACTTTCTTGAAAGCCACGCCTTTGCGTCCTGTGATAGCCGCTAAATGCTCTACTAGGGACGTCTTGCCTGACCCGACAGGACCCATGAGGCTAAGAGCTTGACCTGTAAAATTGAAACCGAATTGGGAAATAGCACAATATGAATTCACACAGAACAATAGCAAAAAGTATAGGCAAGCATCAATAATAATTCGCCCAGTAGCTGTATGCTTCCTTGAAAACAAGATACATAATCGCAAATGCAGACATTTGACTCACCCGATGCAACAGCCAAAGCTAAACTTCTAAGATTGTTTATTGTTGATTTCACTGGAACTAAATTGCCAGCCTGAACATTACGCGTCTCAAATACAGGCAGCAGTATACCATCAATATTCACAACATTAGGCCCTAAGTCATCTTTGATCACTTCGCTCATGGGGATAACGGGGTCCTTCTTACTTTTTTCCAAATGTTCGTGAGTTTCCTGTTCGTATATAAGCATTTTCATCGAAAGCATCATTGATTGGATGTCTGTCATATTTGTTAGAATGGCCATGCATTCTTTTATCATCCTGTAGATTATAACATACAAACATGATCATTCACGAATTTAATTAGAGCAAGCATATTGCAAATTACGATAATACCACTTACAAACATTTAAGACAAATACCAAGTACATATATATTTTATATGGATTTAATACTTAATTTACATTTGGCACAGCAAAATAGTCAGTTTACTTATTTATATAAACATACCATCTCACATCAGTCATTCCATGATTTCCATATTTTCCAAAAAACCTGGACCAATCCCATTTAACAGATAGTTCGTTAGGCAACTTGCTAAGCAATGAATAGCAACATGTTACAATCTGTTTTTCAGTAATTTTCTGCCCGCAGTCCAGGAGTCTGCGCTTCTTTGGGGCAATATTATAAGAATCCTCATGATGAATGTGTACATCAAATGGTGCTACTGGATTCACTTCAAAGTATTTCAATGCATATCTAAAATTGTAGGTTTAATTAGAATATCGTTCTAATAATTATTGGGTAAATGCATCGGGGAAAAAGCTTGAACTATTTTTATGTCTCTGTATTTTTTATTGTCTACCTAAGAAACAACAACTTCTCTTCTACCCAGGGGTCTCGGAAAATTGCTGTTTTCAAAAATTGCACAAGTATAAACGACTTACTGTAAAATATCTGGATGGTCACTCAATGCAGCAAGTATGATTGAATTCTCCAAATGACTAGTCTTTTCGGCATCACTGCATGCATCATGGTTTGGAGAAGAAAATACTGGTTTCAACCGGATTTTAGCAGATACCAAAGCAAGAAGAATATTTGATAGGTATTTCTTGAACAATTTTGCATCTTCAATTTTAAGTATGAACTCGGAAAGTTTAGTAACAGCATTTTGGATGTCAAAAGTGTTGGAATCTATTAAGGCCTGTGAATTTGGAATAAAAACATCTTGTTATAATATTATTTATTTATTAGAGTATGTAAATTGTACACACATGAGGATTTCAAAGTTAGCAATGTCTGAATTAACACCTTTACAAAATCAAGTACATTTTTATTATCACTACTTTTAACTTCTAAACCTGATAGGTGCATCAACTGTACACATAAGAGATTTAAGTAAATTAAATTACAAAAATTAAAAATCAAATACAGCCATGACACCTTCCTTTGAATATCCTAAACCATAAAAAGACTATACTTGTCTCGCAAAACCAAGTCTCGCAACTCAATTGTTTTACTGTAAAAAAGTTGTAAGTTGCCAAATCACCATATATATTTATTTAAAACATTATAAATTAATAACTGACATGGATCTCACATAGAACCACTGAGTTTGGTTTGTTTGAATTTGAACTGAAATGTGTTTATACAATGCCTAATCAGTAACTAAAAATTCAAACTAGCTTATCCCCAACAAAGTTACAATGGGTTAAAAATGGCTTAAACTGCTTTGAGAAAAGGAAGGTATGGCCATACTGCATTTTTCAACTTGGCACAGGGGCGCTGTTGTACCGCCAGATAGACGGAACTAGTAATTAGCAAATTATTTCACAATAATTGGAAATCCTGATGGAATACATTATTTCTCAAGAATATGTTTGTTAACTTATTAATAATTCTCGTAAATTACATTGTTTGAAATGTACAAAAATCTAATAGTTCATACAACGCAGCAAGTTTAGCCATAATTATTATAAAGATGAAATTACTATGGAATAACACCACATAAAAGACTAAGTACTTTTAAATTGTATTATGCTATATGCTATTGCATATTCACTAGGTCTTAAAATGAAGGTCATTGCTTAATCGAGCCACAATAATCATAATTACTTATTTAATTAAAGTATGCAATTACAGACAAAGGCCGCTCCCAACCCCACCCACTTCCCCCACTCAGCTTAAGGACTACACCCATAGTAATAATTACACCAATCTCACCTTTACCTATAAAATTAACAAAAAACTTACCCATAAAAGTGCTATCCCAATATTTGGTGGGAAACCACTTAACATTAAATTATAAGCACTTTAATAAATAGGACTCACAAAGACATATTTAAATTAAAGAAAATATTTTTTAAATATCTACTGGTGCCTCTAAATAAATAAAAACTAGTCAAAAACAAATAATTTAGTGCTAACCTGAAGATCTTCACATGCTTTACTTAATTCTGCGGTCTTTGTTTCAGCGCCTACCGCTTTGAGTGCATTTAACATATTGCACACCGACATTTTATCATTCCGCCAAACAAAAAATAACGCGTTTATGACAAAAACTTGCTTATTTTAGAAATAACAGCGATAGCCGGCCGCGTGTTTTGCATTTATCAAGCAAAGCAACACGTGAAGTTAATGACCATTTTGTAAGCTGTCGCAGTGACAGTGACAGTTTCTTATTGATTTTGGTTTATTGATTATTCAATATTTTTTTTTAACAATTTGAGTAAAACGGAAAAACATTTATTCATATTTTTACCAATCAAATACGAAATATTTTAATTCTAATAAAATACTAACATAAAATTAACTTTGGCCAAAAATCACCTGTGATTCCAAAAGCTTTGAAATTATATCTACCATGAGCACCAAAAATCGAAATTAAATCGAGTCCTTCATTATACGTTAACATCTACATGGGCCCGGCTATTATTTAGACATCTTTAGCAGCTGTTAGTCAGAAAGTCTGACAACCAGTCGTATAGGAATCGGGTTGCTCGGGTATGATAAATTAGCTAGCCATTCCATGTAAAATATTGGTATTCAGCTGCACCTGTTTAGACCGCGAGGAGATTTTTACTGATATGTAGGATAAGTGAAGTTAGGGTCGGTAGAGTAAGGACTTGTAGATTCAGAAGCTTGGGCTTTTCACAGGGCAAACCTTTGTAGTCGTTTTGAGAATATTTTACATGATATGTCTTTGGTGGGATCATATCATATCAACGGGATAAGATAAAACAAAGGACGAGGCTGCGCAAGGAAAGATGAAACCACCAAGTAATAAATATTTTATAGAGGAAAGATCTGCAGTTTCAGGTGCGTGTATGTTTGTAACAAATAAACTCAAAAACTACGGAAACGATATGAAAAATTATTTCACTGATGGGAAGCTATCCTATCCTCGAGTATAGGCTAAAGGACAATGGGCGTTTTGGTACCCCCGTCCAACAGTGTTGATTGTAGTACCATTGCGTAGGTCTTGGCAAGGCAAAAAAATATTATTATGGCGACTAGTCTCAAATCCTTGTCCAATTTTCGTGACATCGACTAATAGAATTTGCCATGACCACAAAATCATCAACATAGATGCAGTTCTTAAGTTCAAACAATATTGAATAAAATCTGGTATGATTAAAAAAAAACAGGAATGGGTCCGTTTTAGAACGTTTGCCTACCGACTGTATTAAAAAGACTGTGGCAACCTTTGCAGCTCATACACAACTGTCCATATGTATTTGATGAAAGCCTTTCAGTGTTTAAAACCAATTATGTAAATGTTTAGAGTCGAACACTCTGTCGTGCTCCTCTTAGTGTAGGAGAGGTGAGTAGTGAGTACTTATTGATGATTTCCTTCCAAAAAAAAAAACAGAAACTTAATGTGTACGTTTGAACTATTGTCAAATCGGTTGATGATGATGTGTCTGTAGTTTGACTCCATGGGCGATTAAAATCCTTTAGATTACGATAAAGTGTATATTAAAGATTAGAAGATGTATATTAACTGAGTTTAAAGAGATTATCGTGGCGACATATTCTTTATAATGCATTTGCGTATTTAGATGACATACTATTTTTTTGTCGAAGCAATTTTAATAATTACTTGGATCGGACAACTAATTGAGACAAGCCCCATCGTTTTTATGATTCTTCACGTAAAGGCGCGGCCCCACCGCGGTGCATGCTGTGCACGGGCACGCGGCGCATTTTAGCTGCGTNCGTGGCGACATATTCTTTATAATGCATTTGCGTATTTAGATGACATACTATTTTTTTGTCGAAGCAATNTGTCTGTAGTTTGACTCCATGGGCGATTAAAATCCTTTAGATTACGATAAAGTGTATATTAAAGATTAGAAGATGTATATTAACTGAGTTTAAAGAGATTATCGTGGCGACATATTCTTTATAATGCATTTGCGTATTTAGATGACATACTATTTTTTTGTCGAAGCAATTTTAATAATTACTTGGATCGGACAACTAATTGAGACAAGCCCCATCGTTTTTATGATTCTTCACGTAAAGGCGCTGCCCCACCGCGGTGCATGCTGTGCACGGGCACGCGGCGCATTTTAGCTGCGTGTATTCATTTGTTTGACAACGTGGGTCTACGTTTCCACTGGAATACACGAATATGACACACGACTATGTATAGCGTGGCACGGCGCACGGAGAGGCTACGCTGCGATAAGTGAGCTGTAAGTAGTCGACGGTCATATTCGTGTATGGAGTACACCCACGTGGAAACGTAGACCCACGTTGACAGCGTTGAGCTATGTAACCGCCTATTCGAGCAAGCCACGCATGTATCAATGACGTCAATTCGTGCGTAGCCTCTCCGTGGGTTGCAGTGGACACAACCACATACATTTTCTTCCAAAGCGAAGCTTAATACACGTGCGTAGTCTCTCCGTGCACCGCCGTGGGGCCGCGCCTTAAAGGCGTTTCTAATGATGTATCACACATTACTGTTGGAGGTGGTACCAAATCCCATACAACTTGCCCATTGTCCTTTTATTTGGGTACGGGAAAAAGTTTCCACCAGCCCAAGAGTGTAACACCGTGCGCCGCAGCCAGCCAATTTGTTTGTAACACTCAATTTGTCTATGACAACACTGCTTTCGAAATGTCAACTTTGACAATGACAACAATTTTGAGCGGGAGCGGGAAGGGGTAGTGTTTTTGCATTTGTTTGCAGTTTCTTTTAAGAATAAAATTTAATGTACTGCAGAATACCGAATAATAATGGACAACTCTCAAAGCTCAGACTTTCTCTCAGAAAGCACGGATATGTTCTGCAATAGCCCTACTGATGAAGGGACTGTATCCTTTATATAAACAACTTTATTTACCAGGTTCATTAGATTTTTCTATCAAAGTTAAAGCGTATTTATTTTCTTAACCAAATTATCAGATGGATATTATTACTTATGAATCGTTAGTGTCGAATACAAAGACAGCCTTTTCAGCTGTTGGAAAAGAAATAAAGAAGTCATCCTTTTCTGTATATTTTTCTACTCTTCTGAATGATTGTAGTACGTGTATTACACAGGTGAATATTACCTCTTCAACATTGCTACGATACTGATACTGATGTATTTTAAAACCGGAATGTCTCATTTTTAAATTTAAAATGAAATTTAAAGAATTTCTCATTGCCAAATGTTTTTATAATTTGAATGAATACCTTCAAGATTCCTAACACTTGTGACGTTTCGTTTTACATATTTTAAATATATCATTTTTGTACGCCTATTTCAGGCAAAACATGTATGGATCTGACTGTTTTTTTTTTATTATTTACCATCTTATGTAGCAATCCCTTTGATTTGATAACATACACCCATGTTTTTACAAAAATAAATTATCTTTATCTTTCAGAGTTTGGAACTCATAACAGACTTACTGGCAGAAACAAATTTGAAACAGAGTAAACTTAAAGAATATATGAATGATGCTGTGTGTCTACTACAGCTGTTGTCCGATTTGATAAAACAAGTAATAGAAACCATGTCTATGGCATGTTGTTCAATGAAAACATTTCCGATAGTAACCGGACATATTATAAGGCTAGTGTTCATACATTGTAAGGATAGGTAAGTTCATTTGTTCATAATAATACTATCAGCAACTGGTTAAAATCAGCTGTTACAGAATTTTAAGATTTTATTAATGATAGTTTTAATAACATACTAGCTTCTACCAGCGGCTTCGCCCGCTTCCCGAGGGAACTATTTCCCGTACCCGGATAAAAAGTATCTAGTCAGTAAGTATCGGTCTATTCTATCTCTGTACCAAATTTCATCAAATTTGGCTCAGTGGTTTAGGTGTGAAAGCGTAACAGACAGACAGAGTTACTTTCGCATTTGTAATATTAGTAGGGATAGTCAGGGATACCTACAGTGGGTCCGCCTGTGTTTGGATCATATATTAATAAACCTTATTGCTATAAACTACTTTAATTATATTCCTTGATCCTTGAAAGTAAGTTGTTTAGTGATTGTACATCTCTGATTTCAGTGAATCCTTATATGGAAGCCAATTGAGCTATGTTGAGAAGCAGTTGAAAGACTTGTTCAGGACCTGCCATGAACTCCAGCTGACATACTTGATGGTTCTCGAAAAACATTTCATTTTCGATTTAACTGAAAGAGAGGAGCAGGATATTCTTATTGAGGGTAAGATGATGGATAAGCTAAGATTGGTGAAGGGTGCAAGTAAAGAAAAGGTGAAAAACAAATCCTATCCTGCTGCACCAAAGTATTTGACTTCTCCTCATATATGGGTGTACTAGCTTCTGTGAAAGAGTGACAAGCGTACATACATAAATTCTCACAGACTTTCACATTTTAATATTAGTATAGTAGGATAGGATAGGATCTTATTGAACACAACAGATCTTTGATTTAATATTTCCAAAGCATTTCAGTTTAAAGAACACTTTGATATTTTTAACATTAATTTACTTACATATAATAAGCCTTTGATTTCAGCTCTAGACATAAACTTGAAGATAGGTGAAATAGTCCAGAGTCTGGACGTGAAAACTATGGCTGAGCAATGGAAGGCCTACACCATGATATGTGATAAGTACTCCAACTGTCTAATGGACAAGAGAATCTATACAGACTGCACTAAGATACTCTGCTCTATGGTTACTAACAACATCAAAACTGCACTGGAGGTAATTTTTTTAATACTAGAATTCTGATTAGAATAGAAAATGTTTATTCCTAAGATTGTAGGTGTTACAAAGAAAAAAAGAATCCATATGCATTCTGCCATTAGGCATGTTAAAATTTAAAATACTGAATTTAAAGATTGGCAGTTGTTATGGTTAGTCAAAAGTCAGAATATTTGACAAATAGTCTTACCAAAGTGTATCTGGTTGTCTGGTTATCTAGGCTGAGGAGGTTGATAGGCAGTTGTTTCATATAAAACACTAGTGCTCAACTGCACCTGGTTAGACTGGCAGCCAACTGAGAGCCACTATCTGCCTAACCAACTGTGCTTTAAACTTTCAAGAAAGTGCATGCATATTCCTTTTTAAAAGGCCGGCAATGCACTGGCGACTCCTCTGCAGGTATCCATAACCTATGTGGTGAACCATGGTCACCATCAGTTGAAAAAATCTGATTGTTTGCCTCATATTAAAAAAAATAGGGAATTGCTTGCCCTGAAAAGATAAAGTTTAGTATTGCTTGCTTATGGTTTCTTATGTTAAAAACGTTTTTTTTAATCTATTTTGTTCTAAAGTGCCCTTGTTGTTGACAGGAAAATCAGGAAGAGAAAGTAGTATTGAGATCACTGAAAGTAAGCAGTTTTACTTTGAAAATATTATTGAGAGTATGCAACACATTCAAGCATGCTGTGATCAAAGATTACTCACATATTGTGGAATTTCTGATTTACGTTCATTTGTAAGTTTTCAAATTTATTAACTAACCATTTTTCGCGGTTTCACCAATGTCCCAAGAAAACGACTCCCTATACCTATAAAAGTAAAAGTAACTTTATTTTTGTAACAGAATTTTCACAGTTGGTTCAGGAGAACCAGCAATGGCTCCCTTAAAAGGTACAAACTTATAATTCACTTTTGATTTCATTCTAAAGACGTGGTATCTAAACATTTCTAAATATGTCCTTTCCTAATAACCATTTCTCTATACTAATTGCCATCTAAATTAGCCAAGCCATGTTTAGCAACCCACGGAAAGAAAGATGAGCCTCTTATGTATTTTTTATACCACCAAATGACAAAAAAATAATAATATACACCTTTTCCCCATCATTTTGTCTAACTTTCCTTGAAATAAAATTCCTTGAATGGAATTGAATGTTAGATACAACTCATACAACTAATCATGCGAATCTAACATGTTATAAAAACACTAAACAAATAAGCTAAAAACCGGTTTTGTACGCAATTTATTTGTTTTCAGAAATAATGAAGCTTGTTTGCACACAATGCGTGGGAAACCTGCACAGTTCATAAATATTTTTAATAACAATGTTAGTAATCCTGTCAGCCTTCTGCTTGCTGAGCTCTTGATGGATGAGAAATTGTTGGCTGTAAGTATAGTTCTTGTCAGACTTTTTGTCGTCACGGAATATAGCGTGACACGCTGCGAGAAAAGAAAAAAGAGCCCGTGGCTAGTCAAAGCCGCGCGGATCGATCTATCATAAGGTTAAGCAACGCTTGGCGCTGTCGGTCCGTGGATGGGTGACCATCTTGTCATAACGAGTTCTTCCATGTTTCGGAAGGCATGATAAACTGGTAGGTCCCGGCTGTCATTTGAACATCTTTAGCGGTTGTTACGGGTGCACAAAGTC
>NWSH02000210.1:5358593-5391271 GCA_002382865.2 Heliothis virescens
GTGGCGCGCGTGGTGCGCGCACAGCGGCCGCGCCGCCAGCCCCAGCGCGCCGTGCGCACCAGCCTGCAGGCTCGCCTGGTGCGCCGCCTGCAGGCTGGCCTGGTGCGCGGCCTGCAGGCTCGCCTGATGCGCCGCCAAGCTGGCCTGGTGCGCCGCCTGCAAGCTGGCCTGATGCGCGGCCTGCAAGCTGGCCTGATGTGCGGCCTGCAGCTGAATGCTCGCTTGATGCGCGGCCTGCATCTGTCCTATGCTCGTCTGCGCCATTGGATGCATCTGCAGATATTGCATCGACGTACTGTTGTGCAACATTTGCAGTTCCGGCGGCATATGATACAGGCCTGGAGTCTGGAACAATAAATGAAGTTTTTATGTGAATGTCTTTCGTCAGCGATAAATTTGGCTAAAACATATAAAAATAATACTGTCAATCTTTGAGCACGTTAATAATAAAAAACTTACGTGATGCGAGTGTGCGTGTCGGTGGGGCGGCAGGGAGGGCCGGGCTCAGTAGGCGGACGCCTCTTTGTACTCAGAGTTGTCCATGGTGAAGAAGTCTTCGAGCTTCCACTGCAGGGTCTCGAAGGTGGGCCGCTTGAGCGGGTCCTTGTGCCAGCACTCCAGCATGATCTCGTACAGCGCCGCGGGGCAGTTCTGTGGGCACGGCATGCGGTAGCCGTGCTCTACTTGGTGTAGTACTTCGGCGTTGGTCATTCCTGTTGACAAAAACACGTTTTATTGTAACAGCGTCTTAACGGCTCTGAAGAATATTAATTATAAGCATACTTAAGACCACAAAAAATAATATATATCTTTAACTCGTTAAAAGAAAAAAAAAGTCATCAATCAAAACAAAATAAAAATGTGTTAAAGGTTCCGAAAGCACCGCTCGAATAACAGTAAATAAAAACGAGTAAACAAATCAAAATTGATGAAATGTGCAACTTCATAACCACTACATAAGTAAAAAGTAATAAATTGGAAAGTGGAAGCACTCACCTGGATAAGGTATTCGGCCGTAAGTGACGAGCTCCGTCAAGAGGATACCGAACGACCACACGTCGGACTTTATGGAGAATTTACTGTAGTTGGCTGCCTCGGGCGCCGTCCATTTAATGGGGAATCGCGCGCCCACGCGAGCCTCGTATTCGTCTTCCTGTTAGAGATTAAACGTACATTTAGATTCTGGAATATCATACGAATCTGTGAATGTTGGAATAATATCTGCAAGTCTAGTATCTAGACTAGTGAAAAATACACTCTTAATCCATGTGCGAGTAAAAGTGGTCACGAGACTTGTAAATTGAGTGATGTGAAATTGTTTAGTTAACCGCAAGCAAGTTTACCATAATTTATTGCTCATTGTTCTTATCAAATCCATTAATTTAAATGATTGTTCTAGAGGGAAAAGACAACAAGAATGTGACACATGGAAAACCACAAACGCATAACTTCTGTGGTAACGTAATGTTTTGCTTGCAAAATGTATGATAACAACAACTTTATTTAGGGAAGTAAAAGATTTTTGAGCAGCAGGAAAATTCCACAACTTCAGGTAAATCAGTTTAATGCGTCATAGTTTTCCTTAAAATACCTATGTAAATTATAGTTCAATACATATCGAAAGATACGTCAATATATATCGTTCAATATATATCGAAATTGAAATGCAATATGAAAGTGCGATCTGAATTCTACCTGAAACAATTATTTAAGATTGAGCACTTAATTTATTCAATCTTAACTGCCGGCTATAGCGATATAACAAATAATCCTAATTATTATTGTACACAGATGTGAAAGTTTGGATCGTGTAAATCATCATAATAAATCAGTGTTCACTTTCAGTCGAATTTCAATAGACGTTGGATTTTTATTTGAGTGTACAAAGATGTATTAGGGTAAAACCTATATAAATGATGGTGAACTTACTTTGATAAGCCTAGCGAGGCCAAAGTCAGCGATTTTGACGATGTTAGCGTCGGCTACCAGAACGTTCCTCGCGGCCAAGTCGCGATGTATGTAGTTCTGTAATTCGAGGTACGCCATGCCGGCGGCGATCTGAGCAGCCATGTCGATAAGCTGCTGCAGCTTCAGACAACGACCTTTACCTGTGTACAAAAATCAATTTATCAACCGATGATAAATATAATTTGTTGCCTTGCTTGTCACCGAAATGTAAATTTAAATTATCTCGGATATCATACCCGTATTTATAAATCTATCAATTGTTTAACCAATGCCCTTGTAAATCACATTTATATCGATACTAGTAACATTACTGACGAAGGTTGCATTAATTTCTGTTTCGATTTTACCTTGTAGGTAATCCAATAGAGATCCGTTCTTCATCAATTCAGTGATGATGTAGATTGGTTCTTCAAGTGTGCACACAGCGTACAACTGGATGAGTTTGGCGTGTCTCAGTTTCTTCATGATCTGGGCTTCTGCAAGGAAGTCTTTGGGGTCCATGGTGCCGGATTTGAGAGTCTTTACGGCAACCGGAGTAGTGTTGTTCCATAGACCTTCCCATACTTCGCCGAACTGGCCGTGTCCCAGTTTTCTAACGAACTTGAGCGACGAACGGTCGATTTCCCATTGATCGCGCGTTCTGTGCGACAGACCTTCCGTAACTGGCTTCTCGATCTGTGAATAAAATTAGAAAATGTAAAATTTGTACTCATTACCTTTACTTAGTTAACCTGTTTCTATAGTATGTAGGTACTTCATAAATTATCAAGAGGACAATTTCATGGTCGTTGTTAATGCTTTTTTAAAATGTGTAACAAAAACTCCATCCGTTTCCCAGAATTCGTAAGTCATGGATGTAAAGTCTTGTTATTTCTTCGTATCATTGCAAACAATAAGATACGACTAACACGTGATTTGCAATGACATTGTTGCTAAAATGATTTTTTAAGGAGAATTGATTAACTTTATTTATGGCCGGTTTCTGAGTCTCGCTATCGAAAGGTTATCTATTCATTTTTAGGGTTCCGTAGCCGTATGGCAAAAAACGGAACCCTTATAGATTCGTCATGTCTGTCTGTCTGTCTGTCTGTCCGTCCGTCCGTATGTCACAGCCACTTTATTCCGAAACTATTAGGACTACACAGTTAAAACTTGGTAGGTAGATGTATTATATTAACCGCTTTACGATTTTCGTACAAAAATAAAAAAATAATAATATTAGGGGGAACTCCCCATACATGGAACTGAAACTAAAAAAATATTTTTTCGTCTAACCTATACTTGTGGGGTGTCTATGGATAGGTCTTAAAAAATGGTACTGAGGTTTCTATAACCATTTTTTCCTAAAGTCAATCATTTTAGAGTAAGCCACTCCCAAAGTGCCAAAATGTGTGTCCCCCCCCCTGTAATTTCTAAACTACCAAAGTGAAAAAATCTTGAAAAAAAAATATGTTATAGATCTCAATAAAAACTACCAACCAAAATTGGTTTGAACAAGATACAGTTAGTGGTTTTTGAGATATAGCTCTTTTACAGTAACCGCAAATTATAACTTTGTTATTCATATATTTGTGTTTTGGCTAATTGTAGGTGATAAGTATGTTTATTTTTCATAGATAATGGAACGGAACCCTTCGTGTGCGAGTCCGACTCGCACTTGGCCGGTTTTTTTAAGGGAAAATGAATAGATAAACCACCGATAAAGGTGTTCAGAAACTGGCCATTCGTCTATCCGATATTTGGTTCATAAGACTTAAAATTTTTCTTGTTTATAATAATGGAATCCTACAGCCAAGCTGAATGATGTGATTATATCGCCTATTAAAAAGTTTTTGTCTCTTAACAATGGCTCGTAAATGTTACAATGTCGATTGTCATCCAATTAAAGTAGATTCATATAATTATAGTGATTGGTCGGTTTAGATGTCAGCACGATTCTTGCTAGTGTTTAGGTCCTATTACGCTTTACGTAACTAAGTTTATAATCAAATGCATTTTGTGTGCTTTTAGTTTTACTAAAACTCATATATTTACTGGAAAGAATTACATATTTAAAGTAATTCATGAAAAGGAAACTATAAAGAGAGACCATTGTAAAATAAACAAACAATTCGAATTGTCAGGATACCCGAAGCAAATTAGACAGAAGTCACACATAGATTATTCGCGTCCGATCAAGATCTGAATACGATATCGACATGAATGAGTAATCCGTACCGACGGCAAAAAAGGTTTGTTACGTAATTTTAAAACACCATCTAACAAATTAAAGTGTAGAAATAAATCACATTTTAACATTTTGTGGTATTAATAAAACCACTCTCGGTGAATGACTGTCTAGACGGGAGACAAGAAAGCTCCTTGGGGAACGCCAAATGTCATTGGCCTTTATTCTCGATCGATACTACTAAAACACACGTTGGGATCTAGTTTTCGTAATAAACTGATGTATTACATGAATAGAGGTACAGAGAATGAAATATTACAACGCCCACTACTATCAGCATATTTTATCCTTGTATGTGACTCTTTCAAACGCTCATACTGAAAATAGTACGCTATGTCATGCCAGCGTTGTAATAAACAGTTTTTAATAGTTTTACTTTAACATATGTAGTCTTTTACTCCAAACGTACCAGCAAACATTGTAGTAACGGTTATAATTTTCTACAAAACAATGGAATTACTTCGTTTCAAGCAATTGGTTAATGTCAGCTAGAAATGGAAACAAATAAAATTTAGACGAAACGGGGCTACGTGTTTAACGGTTTTTGTCCATGAGACAAACAATAGGTCATACTTTTTATTGGCAGACAGTTTATTGGAGAAGGTAAGGTTATGTAAGTGTCGTCTGAAAAGTATAGTTCTATACTGAGAAGTACAAGGGTGTGGCGTATGAGACTGTGAGGCGACACGAGGCGTCAAGGTTTAACACACACGTCCAGTGCGGGGCACCCAGCCACAATAGCTGCATAAATAATGGCATGCATACTACTACGTATAGAGTTACAGAAAATTACAGGTGTTCTCAGGGTTATTAGTATGAAATTATAGATAGTCACAACCTTCGGAAAATTACCTTCAGGTCAACTAACTGGAAAATACTTGCAATTTGCTGCCGCTGGCTACAAAACAAACACACCTTTATTGTGTCTTCTATTGAAAACAGTCAAGTCACAGGTTGCATAAAAAATGTGACAATACAATTTTCGAAACCTTACAGTGTTTTTGTCGACTGTACAGTGAAGACAATGTGCTGCACAGTTCCAAAAGGCGTTAAATCCGTGCGTTATTATGTAGTGTTGTGATTTTTAATTCACACCGCGTTGTGGGTTTGTAACATGAGACTTTGGTGCTGTCCACCGACCGCGACCGTCCGTCTGGTGTGCCTGTCACGCTTCACTCCACCGCTTATACAATACATGCTCGGTAAATACTTACGACCCTTATACAATAATGCTTGTATTCAAGAATAACTACGCTAAAGATTTGAGAGACCATCTTGCTACGCGAGTTCAATCCATCACATACTATGTATGTGGTGTGTGTGGGTGTGGTCGCTACAAACAGTATGTGAAACTCCATCTTCAGCGTATTGTTCTTGAAAAGTCTGCATGCACCTACTTCAGCCCGATCGTTCAGATCAAGGGGTGAGTAAGCTAAAAGTAGTGTTGCGTTAACACTACTTCACGGGCTAAGGGTGTTACCGCATAAGGTGTCGAGTGGCTACTTCAAGGCAGCGGTGAAAAGAAACGCTAAAATGGCACTGCTTTGTAAGATACAGTGCTTGAAAAAGGACTTGCTTTTAACCATAAACTGATAATAATTAAGTTTAAGTTACTTTCCGCCTTACATTCAACAATGACGTATTTTTACGTACATTCAACAATGACGTATTTTTCATTTTCATTGGCAATTTGGATACGTGAATGTAGTTAAGTAACAAATTATGACGTCAGTACAGATAACTGTAATAAATCTGAATCGAATCTTTATCGAACTGGCCTATAACTATTGTTTTAAGTTATTGTATTGTAGTAGAACAAAATAGTTATAAAGAACTTTATAATGGGCATAAAAGGCTTCTGGTACATAGAGTAGGAAGTCAAGGAGATCACAGTCATCACCACGTGAAATGTTGACAAACTGAAGGATTAAGCGTGAAATACTTCAGCGACGGTCGAGCGTCATTACATCCACATTAGCATAGGTTCGCTGAAACGCGTCACCGATCTATAACAATGTTGTAGTACTTTTATCGCTTAACAAATACCCGATTGTGCATGCGCGTACTACCAAACAAGTCTTATTAGTGCGATGACCTTATTCGTAAAATATCCGCGTATTCGTATAAATGCAAAAACAAACTGCTACAACGATAAGTCTTCCGCTTAGCTGGCAAGAAAAAACACAAAATAATTAAACTAAGAAATGTAATTCGTTATTATGTATTTGCAGTTGATGTAATAGGTACGAAGATAAGGTGATTGCAGAAAGTGCTATATGTTTATTACACAATCAATCAACTGAGTTAGAAGTGAAATCACATCTGTACGATGACTCTCATAACAAGGAGTAAAACGTCAAAACAAGTTATTATATATTAATACCATGAATTATTTTTTATGATGAAAAAGGTTTAAAATTATTGGGAATTGAAGTTAGGTTTAGAGATGATTGGTTTTCTTAGAAGGCATATTACATTATTGATCGCTTTTGATTCTGGAAACACGCACTTATTTTAGAACATGAGGTGGATGCGGAAAATACCTTTTGATTTCGTTATCGAAATTAAATGTAGGTAAGTAAGTGCCTAAGGTTCACAATCGAGCGATCAAATTATTGAGGTCTCGTACATAGGTACTAGAGGTCTAAGACGAGGTTCTAAACCGCATGTTCGCCGAGAAATGGTGAGTATAAATAAACGTATGGAAACAATGAAATTCCGCAAATGCTAACAGTATACCGATAAGGTAGAGAGTGAAGGGGCGCTGCTACATACGAGCGATTTTGATTACGTCACTAGCGTAGGTCAAACATTACATATTATTACACAAATAGCTAGTTAACGCGTATGAGTTAAATTTAAAGGCTGAAGGTGTATTTACAATCGTGTGACAGGTATACGAAGCTTTGAAAGGCTTGAGGTGATCGAAGGATTGTGGCTAATTTACAATACAATTAGTTGTTAATACTTGTATTATCTAGTCAGGTTATTTGTCTCTATAAGAATAAAGTTCATGAGTGCGACCTTGATCTTTAACAGCGACTGTCTCGATGCACAAGGCAGCTTTATCTTCGCGATACTTCAGTACAAAAGTTGGCACGAAAATCATAAAATTACAAAATAATTTCAAACCTCATATGCTACTGCACTTTACATAACTTTTTTTTAATGGCATTTCGTAACAACCAACAATAGCAAATTAAACGATTTGACTATTTTATTGAAAGTGCATGTGTAATCGACGTACGTTTAATGTTCTGTATCGATACTACAATCGTCACAATGTGAAATCATTGTACCTATCGATAAGAGGGAACAAATCGCTCATTAGAAAAGTCAACACAATTGTTGAAACGAGACAAACAGAACAATAGCCATCGTTATAATTGGTTGACGTCACGTTGCTTTACATTATACGTTTTTTGATAAAATGTTTAATTGCATTACCATTCATAAAGCGTGGAGCGAACATTTTCAGCGCAGTTTTTTCGGCTTTTGTAGGACAAATAATACAAACTCCATTAGTGTTTATGGAACTACAATGCACCTGCGAGGGTTCAAGTAACCGAGTTTAGGTTTTTCCAAAGATTGGTTTTTCCAACATCGCAAGATCGAAATTACCATTTTTAAGATTTTCATAATGCAGCCATGCAGCTGTGAACAAGAACTTGTTTCTGCTCTATAGGTAATAGTTGAAATATTACATTCCAGTGTATCTGCTTCCATTCTTATTCTTCCAAATTACCTTCGTGTTCACGAATAAATATGCCTGGGTCGAAATAAGCATTAAATGGCCTGGTTACATCACTAATTTTCTTAAAACAACTATAACTAAACTCTTTTGTTTTACATCAGACAGTTTTTATATGGTATGAAACTAATAAACAGTTAAGTAACGCGACAGAAGTTTCATAAAATTTTGTAATACACGGCGATATTTGTAAATCATAGATGTTCCCACACAGTTGCGATGAGATAACTCGTGATCGCCAAAACCGTGTGTAATGATTAGCGACTAGTAATAAGGACACGATGACTAATTCTAGGAGGAGATATCGCGTCGATGTACAGAAAAGGAGGAAAGACAGCATTTTGTTTACAGGATTCCATCACAACAGAGGAAAACATCGACAACAAAGAGTTGTCGTGTAGCGCGATGTCTTGTGTTATGTACGCATCGTCCGTATCGAAAGTGGGGCCTTCACGGCCTTGGCGCTAGGTCGATCGCGAAACTGGAACAGCGAATTTTGAATATCTGATGCTTTATATGCTAATCAAATAGTGTAATCATTATAATACCATAATAAGAAACATAAATTGCAAACTTATTTAACATAGTGCGGATAAACAAACAACGAAACTGATGACAAATGATCACGTATCGTAAACAGTCATTAAAAAAGAATCTTGCATTTAATTACGTGATGGTGAGCTATATTATCTATACAATTATAATCGAAATGGAATTTACACGTGTTGCAATGAGCGAGGCATTGTTAATTTTAAATACGCAACTGACGCAAAGCTAAATTATAATTTACTTCGGCACGAGGCATTATAATATATACAGCTTAAGAAAATAGCACTTGAGGCATAAAAATCTTTTCCGCAAAGGCTATGTAAATGTTCAAGAGCATGCCGGAAAATATAATAAATAAAAGTTTGAAAATGTTAATGGCTCATACTGGTCCGGTACATACACGGCTTAAATAACTTAAATATGACGATGCTCTTTGTCCGAGAAAAGCAGAGTCCTTCGGTGAATTTAAAGTATCCTCGAGCTCGTTCAATGCCTTGTAATATTTCTCACGCGGCCGCACAAAGGTTGACCCGTCGAAAACCATAAATTTTATAGTCGTCCCGATATTGAATTTTGCGATTTATGCGCCTCCGTTATAAAAACATTCTTCTTGAAATTTGTTATTTATTTCGGTTACGTGCCCTTGACTTGACAACACTATGATTACATGATTGTGCGTTACTGCTGAGTTCAATCTTTCAATACCGCATGGTAGTGGAAGGTCGGGTCAAGCTCAAGACGTGTTATGCGCATTATGCATTCGGAAAGAATGCCAGATCACACTTGGTAGAATAAATGTTTTACAATTTTAATAAGGCTTCTAGGTATAACTGTTGACTATGGATAAGAAACGGGAATTGAATTAGATTTGAATTTACGATGCGCATTCGATACGACGATTAGCGATTACCAGTGAATGGATACGACCGAAATTTATACGTACAGGAATGAAATAGTCTGAATTGCGTGATTATTTGAATTATAGATAATGGCCAACCAGTGGAGGAAGATGGTGAGCTAGTACAAGAGAAGGACATACCTGAACGCATGGCTTGTTGAGTGACACGCAGAGGCCGTCAGCGTCCTTGCTATAGTGCTCGACCAGTTCCTGCAGCGTACGGAAGGTGGTGCGTCTAGCGATGAAGAAACCGCCCTCGTCCAACTGCCTGATGCGGTAATGCTTCACCGTATCCCCGTCTCGCACTGTGAACAACAATTATGCTTTAATTTACATTTTATTGCAATACAAATTGCGTAAATATGGAATTCGAATGCGTTTAGTGAATTAAACGTGGTGTAAACTTGATGTAATTTCATATTGCAACGTATGTATTAAGACGAATATCAGTTTTGTTATCGTAAACGTAAAATCTTTATTAGACAACACACGGACTATAGATCAGCAGTCTTGACTCTAGCGCCACACTGTCGTGCCAACGAGTTCAAGAGAAATAAGAACAGTATCCATCAAAATGTCTCAAAAAGAAAGTTTTGATTCTAGGAAGTCGCAAAGAGAGACCAACTTATTCTTTATCGGGGCACAGATCTCGGGTTTTAGTGTCATGCAAATGTTAGGCCGACTAACTTGCATTTCGACCTTGCTAATGCCCACAGACACGAATAATGAATGGGTGAATTTCTGTGAATCGTCGCGTCAGCTTTTGACAGTTCGATTCAGTTGATGAAGGTTTAGCTTAACTGACGTTTAATCACGTTTCCATTAACATCTGCAGGTTTAGAATATGCTGCGATATCAGTTCTTTTGTTATAAATATTTTTAATTTTGCTTACGTTCGCTTTGCAATTATGACGACGTAAATAAAACTTAAACTACATTCCGACAGAAAGTAGGTATGCGAGAAACAGACGCAAATACACTTATTACGACAGAGTTATCTGAGTTTAATTTTGCTGAAGCAATTCTGATGTAAATGATAAGTACGTGATAAATCAGGAAATGAAATAAAAAACCCTATATATCTATCGTCAATATCTAACGTGATTTGATTGTGGTTATCAATTTATTATTACAAGCTTTTGGTTATCGTTTAGTCTAAGATCTGATCGATCCGTGAAGCCTGTACTCCGGGTTTGGATAGGAAATAAATCTTCGCTAATTCTCAGAAATATAATAAACATTATTCTTTATTCTTATCGATGCACCTTTCCACCGACGAATCTATTTATGTGGATGAATAGCCAAGTCTCTTAAGCATGATAAAAAATTACCAGTCGTAACTATTAAACATAATGTTACTGGGTAACAAATAATTAATCTTCGACTATTATAAATGAAACAAGGAGAAAAAGTTGGATGTATAAAATGAGAGCATATTATCATAACCTGTTCTATTAGTACATTCTTTATTTAATGAATGCAAGGCGTTTTGTCGATATCTCGAATAAAAATTTGAGTTAATCTGTATATATTAGCTATGTTATGCATACATGTAAAAAAAAGTTTTTTCCCTGAAAATTATTGTTAAAAAGTATTTGCTAAGATTAGTAGATGATGTAACCGAAGGTTTATTTGTGTAATACGCAGTATTCTACAGTGGCATGTGAAGTATCTCAGTGCTTGGGATACCAACAACGGATGACGAATAATTGTTTCAAAATTAATGAGCGTGGGTTTTAAATGCGGGCTGTTCTAGAACTGACACGAAAGAAACGAATACGCCCGCCCATAGGCAACTCGTTTGTTCCCGAGAAACGGCTCACAAATGTAAAATCGACCCATGAGCGCCTCTTTGAAGATTAACTCTCCAATAAAAGCAGCTCGTCCAAACAGACCATTTATTAGTTCTATTTTGGTATTTTTTTTCCTAATGGCCATATAGTGCTTACAGTACAAAGCCATATTTAAATAAACCACAAATTCCGACCATTTAAAACGTGCGAATTTCGAAAACACAGTTCTACAAAGATTATCAGCAAACGAATCACAGTCAACAATGTCTGAATTCACACGTTAGCAAGTACATACGTATAACTTCGTTCTACGTGAAATTTTATTTTGCTGAAGTGAAAGAATCGAAACTTCACTTTCATTGATCGAGAAAGCAGTTGGAAAATTTATGCGACACCCATTGTAACTTAGAAATATTATTTTATAGGTTAGGCGTACTGACAACGGGTTTTTATGTGAAGGCAATTAGAGGCTCTCGTGGAGCCGATTGAATATGCAGATACCTATTGACGCTCAGCGAAATATCCTAATGATAGTCAATAGCTCTTTCTAAACTTATTTAGTTAAATGCATCTCCTGGCGTTCGATTGTGAAAGTTTATTCGAATAGCACACTCGTAAGAAAGTGATTCCTATGTCACGCACAGAATTCTTTGTTAGCAATATAAATATAGTTTTTAGTTCGCATTTACATAGTTTGACCTTTTTCTATTTTCATTCGTACATAAATTAAGCTTTGAATATGCATGGTTGGTTATCCGTTGTAAGTATAAAAGGCAATATTCGCGACTTCCCTGTGTTTGCCAGGTAGGATATCGATTGAAGTTAAATATAGAACGGATTTGCGGAATGTGGGCCATAGCTATTTTGTGTCCCAAATATGAACGAACAGTAATCGAAGTGGAAAGTTCTGCTTCAGGAAACAATGGAACGAATAACTTTGAACATATCTATAAGATCACCGAGTGACTAAGCTGTGCCGTTTTTAAGTACCTAAATATCAATAATTAAAATTCAACAAATACATATGTAAATCCCAAACCGCTTTCACCTTCAAATTGCAATGAACGACGTATGAGTAAAAGATAAAACATTTTTCCTGGAAAATCGTCAAGGCGAAGCTTAAAAATTATTTTAAACGGATTACTTATATAATATAATGCGTTTATCGAAATTAATTTTAGTTTTATCGTAGAAATCAGAATTGTATTTAGTGAACTGTATCATTGGATTTATAAATTGCTTGAATTACTTATTCAACTAATGACACGGGCTTAACAAGCATAAACCGGACCTAATGAAGATTGACTGCAGAAATAAGAGAACTCTTATTTATGGAGTTCACTTTGCGGTTGAAATCTGTGCCCATGTACCATGCTTTAAAACCGACCAGTTTAAAAATACACCTTTTTTGTATTTTATATTTTTCAGTCATTGTTGTTATAGAGGCCAAAATATTATTCCTTTTAGGTATGGAACCCTAAAAAGAGGACACAGCAAACAATGTAATTAATAAGAAATAGGTATTGTTCTTTAAAGCTATTAGTTGGCAATGTTGGCATCCAACAATGGTATTCGTTCATTATTACATAGATTATGTTCTAAGAAACCGCTAGAATAAAAATCAGATAGACGTCCTTGTTACATAAATGTTGTAACTCTGTCGCACGACTCCTGCGCTGCATTGCATCAACTCGTAATAAAACCTATTAGAAAATTTAATTAATCAAAAGATTCCTAAAGCAAAGCCTTGGAATATTTCAAATTATTCTTGTTTATATTTCCAAGATATTTTTCCTAGACTATTATGAAATAATCCTTTTTTTCCATCACGTGAACTAGGTATTTATTTATGTTACAAAAGGTAATTATTTTTATTAATATTCAACACCTAAACTAAACACCAACACCTGTGGACTTTTGTTTATTTTTGTATTTTATGACTTAGGACTTTGGAACTTAGGCCAGGTATAATAAAAAAAGTACCCCCAAATTATGTATGGATGCATTTTTCAACCTGACAGTATTTTTTTTCATTAGTTCACATGGAAAACACAACGACAATTTTATTCTGTTTCTGGAAAACCCAATGTTTTTAAGAGGTTCTGCTCGTTACCTTCACATCTAATCAAAGAATTTTGAAACCTTCAAGCAGCTGCGTTGACTTGTCGTTTTAAGGTAAAATAACTAGAAAAACTCTGTTATTTTTATAGCTAATATTTTATTTACGGCTTCCCTACCAGGAAAGATGTAACTTAAACGTGTCGCAATATAATATTTCCCTGCATTCAATTATCATAATTAGTACGATACATTTGCATTTTGATTCACAGTTGGTGAGTTAAAAAAATATAATTATGTGTAAATAAGCTCAATGATGACTGCAGTCAAGTTTGTTGTAAAAATTATTTGGAATGCCGCAATATGCACTGAACAATCAGAAAATAGTTAAAAAGTGTAGCTGTTATTTTGCATTTATAAACAATACTAATTAGCAGATATCGAGGCAGTCCTTCAGTTGTTGGTCTTTGTTCCCACGGCGCCATGACTAGGAGCCTTAGAAAAACTTTCAACCGGTTTGGAGTCGTGATCGAATCGTCCAGAACCACTGGATGCGTTTGTAACAGGATAGCACTTAGCACTATGCTGCGTGCCACAGGACGCACGATGAATCATAGCAAACCACCGCCACATTACATAAATATTCTGATATTTTCCGAGCCAACAAGATTATTATAGGTAAACATAATATTGATATTTTCTATTAGAAAATGAATGAATTTATTATATGAATTTACCTGATAGCGAGAAGTCATTATGGCGGCTCTCGGAGTCTCGGATGAGAAAAGCGCCATGTTCGTTCTCGGGCAGGAGCAATTTCTTCTCCGCTTCGATTCGTTTTATTTTGCGGAAGTACCATCTGCAACAACATTGAACAATTTAGAAATATACATATCAGCCGAGTCACAGCGTAACATTGATTGTTGATAATCACGATCGCATACACGCCGAGTTAAATTTTACCTAGCATTTACACAAAATGAAGGCAAAGAGTACTGTATGACTCATCTGGGCAAAACACATAAAAAGTTAAACACACGTAAAAATCTATCAAAGAGCTATAAAGTGTTCACGTAGTATTTTAAAGACTTGTAAAGTAATTAATAATGAACAAGAACATCTAGTTGCTGACAAACCAATGAATTGTGCACCTGAGGAGTATTTAATTATGTTTAACAAAGTGATTATCATTGTAATGACAACATGAGTATAAAGGACCGGTATCGCTCTCGTAGGGTGTACAGAAAGCGGCTTGTCGGTGACTCAACGAACACGAATGAATAGTATTCTGCATTCAATTGACGTACGCTCACCGCGTCTGCGCCGGAGACAAACTTATTGTAGTAACCGCTTTTAACATGAGCCCGGTGCTAACAATGAATCATAATTTGTCTTCAGAAATATCAAAATGTTATAGTAACACTAGGGCTTGATTTTAAACTAATAGAGACTCACTAAAATTACGATGGTCATGGCAGTATGATTATAAATCAGGTTCTATGACCGATAGTTTGCGACACAAAGCTGTTGGGGTCTGACAATAGTATTGCATCAAATCCCGCGCGACAGACGGGCGAGGTCGTCGGGCTCTTGATATAAAAATAGTATCTAAGTAGTACAGCTGTAAAACGGTAAACTGAGAGCAGTAAAAAGAGCTACGATCACTTCCAACCGACATATTTTTAGAATTGCTGTAACTTGCAACAACCTTGTGTGTTTGCAAAGAATGGTTTAGAAACAATTACCTATCCACTACAATTACTAATCTACGCGAAATCGGCACATAAAATTAGATTTGGGTTATTTTTATTTCGTTACATTTTCGCCTGAATGGCCAAGCGGAAACAATGAGCAACGTAAAGTCAATTGATAAAGTACCATTCAATTAAATCAACACCAACCAACAGTAGTTTTCTATAAAAATAATCTTGGGTAGGTTTCAATGGTATGATTTATAATTTTCAGAAGCCTATCATTGATAACATCGTCTACGCTTGAACAATAATTTCATCTTGTTCGTGACTGGAAAAACTGATTGATCTATGATTACTATTGTTCAACGGATTGTTCCGGCTAAGAATCACGGACAGACCCTTGCACTGTAATTAAATATACGTCTCAGAGCACGATTGTTATCAGTAGCCTGATACCTATCTCATTTTACGTCCTGAAATTAAATGCATTGCAGATTTATTACTGCTACCGCGTAACATACTTTAAAGCAGGCAACACTTTTCAGTCATTCGAAATACCCCAGTGCTATTATATCACTCTAACAAAACTTTTATTTGTTTTATCTAGCGGTTGTGTATAGAAACTTAAATAAACTTGTTACTTTCAAGTATCTTTTACACAACAACGCGCTAACGATTTTACAAGAATAACTACGTGGCTATATCTAAGAGCAATCGCAGAATAATGTGAATTTTTGCAATTCGAAAATGCACATCACAAAGGTCGACCTGCGACCTAGTTTGGGCAAAAAACACATTAAAACCACGTAGCGTTGCAAAACTATAAAATTGTGTTAACAAAGTCTGTTTATTTATATCCTGCATGCCAAGGAGCCTTAGCAAGTTAGCACCCGGCAAATAACTTGCAGCCTCGTAGCTATTTCAATAGCCCAGCTGCATCTGGATCTAGTTAAAATTCTATAATCGTCAAACAGGCTATGAAGCCAATAACAATTTCAGATGATATTATGGAGGAAAATTATTATGAACAATGTCGCCTGAGCTATAAAAATGAGACATGAAAAGGGCGCCACGGGCTGCAACTACGAATGCCTTCGGTAAGACCTCGGCACGCACTATGGGCATACTAAGGGTCATAGATCGGTAACTAGCAGATAGCGTCGAAGGTCTTAACGTGGAAAACGCACGCAGAATAGATTAATAATGCACATGTTTATTAAGCTAATTAATTTCCTTAATAATAAGAAATAGAAAGTATTTAAACGATGTAATCATGACTAGACAGAAAGCGAGCTTCATTGAGAGGAGGTGTAACATTTATCTGAACTTGGTTCATACAAGAAGAAATTATCTAAGCGAAAGAGATCTAGAAAGTCTAATCGTCAGTTTTAAAACAAGTGGTGATTAAGAAACCAGCTACATTGCAGATCATAACAGCAGTTATTTCCTTTGTCATTATTTTCTAATTCGTTTTTGAACCACTTTGATCAGGAGTTAAAGCAAATAATGGCTTGAACTAGTAACCCTGTCAACGTCTACAAATCATAATGTCAGACGGATACAGCGACCTTGACCTCCTAAAGGCGAAGAGAAATCGTCATCTGTTTTATTTATGAATCATACCCACACATTATTGGACCTTCTCTCTACAGAGAATTTTGTATCTAATAGATGATATCATTTATTGATCAAAGTTTAAAGTTGCTTGCGTAACGACTACGGAGAATAAGACAAAAAAATATATATGCAAAAGAGCTTTTAAGAAGAATTATAATTTAAATCATTGTTAAAGAACATTGATATTTGTGCAAAATGTCGGGCGACACTAAACAAGCATGTTCTCGATTTGAATAAAGCTTATTTAAACTAGCCAGTTTGCCGCTATATTTATTCTACAAGATACGTTTCAATTGCAGATTTTCGAAAGTGCAAATAGCATTGTGCAAATTTGACTAGCTTCTTTGTCTAGACTTCGGAAAAAGTTTAGTAAAAGTGTTAGTTCGTCAATATTAAATGTAACTTTGCATAAGTTCTATGTCTGTATAAATAATTAAATAATGAACAGTTTCTGGTTATTATTGTTATTCTTCGTCAATAAGAAAAGTATAAAAGCTTCGCTTATGTAATAAAACTGTCAAAGCATTGAAATACTTCGAAATAGAATGTCGTAGGCAAGTTAGCAATCAAGGTGGGGGACGGAAATTCCTAATAAATATAATTATTGGGTTTGTTATATAAGCGAGTTTCCGGTTTGCAAACATCTCAATTAGAATAATCCTATAGTATTGATAACCCGTAGATAAATTATAAAAACTTGAAATGCAAATTTTATTTATGATGATTGCCTTCGCGCAGCATGACCGCATTATAGAGGACCACGTGCCAAAATTGATCGATAAAGTAAACATCAACACCGTTGCGTTGTGATAAGAATGTAATCCACTTAACGGCTATCATGAACAACTACATAAAAAACAACCATATTATCGGTTACGTAAGAGGATTTAGAAGAAAACCCTTTGACACGGAGACGATAAGTGGCTCAACCAAGGGGAATTAATTACGTGACTTTCGCTCAGAGTTTTATAATATGGCGAGTTAAGCAGAGGCGCCGGTCATCGACCTTCGCGTGCCGATGTAGCCACAACTTTTTTGCTAAGCCAGTCTCGCCTGGCTCCGGGTTGCGCGCTAGATGGGTTATCTAATTATAGGGTCTCTCAGGATGGACAAGTATGTTAGCATCAAACTTCTACACCAGTTTCCTTTTTTTGGAAGACAAAGTGATACCGTTTCAGTTATATCTTTTTATAAAATGTCTGTCTAGCTCTGACTGTTCAGGCTCCAACTTTTAACAAAAACAAAATATGAATACAATGCTGGGTTATTATCTATAAACAAGTAAATGGAATGCTGACAAGTTGATTGGAAAATTATAGTGAAGGTCCAAAGGAGAAAATAGACATACACGTGTGACACAACGTTTAGTTGCAAGTGGCCTATAATTGTCGGTGCGTGTGCTTCCAACTCTTGAAGTAAGTAAATTGAATTTGCTCTCAACTAGTCTCAACAACATCAAATTGCATGGTAAAGAATGGAGATAATACCGTGGGATTACCTATTGTTAAAGATAGAAGGATGTTAATCTTCAATATTATTTGTGAGTTCGCTTTTCCAAACCTATTATCGCCATGACGATGGCAACAATACACATGCACAATTTGTTTAAAAGTGGATTATAGTCGGAAAAGTTAAGATGTATGAACCAGAAACCCCATTTGTGATAATTGTATTTTGAACGGTATTTTTGGCGAGCAATATAGGTTTGTCCGTTACTTGTTCAGGCAAGTGACAGATAAGGATATCTGTCATACAAATCGCGACATCGACTGAATCGACAATAAGACTTCCCAGATACCTTGGCTTGAGGTGCTAAGTACTGTGACACGGATAATACGGTGCACGAAACTTAGTCACGATAACTTGACAGGTTTACAGTCATGCATTCACGATAGAGATGGTCATATCGGGTGAAGTAAACAAACAAGTACTTATCTACGTCAGCATAACAGTCAAAATGGCAATGTTATTTAACAAATAAAACATTTAAAAATCTGTCAGCGTAGCAAGAACTATTAGCGAACTTCACAATGAGTCGTTAAATATTAGTGCCTTCTGTTAATCAGGTAAGGGCATGATGCGAAACGTAAAGCCCGCAATGATGAGTACTGCAAAATGTTAATAGAACTGACGATTACAAGTCTTTGTCGACAGCCTTCCTCTTTGGATACCGGAGGTGATGACGCAGCTCTAAGGCAGACGGTCCTACTAACGATTGTATTTAAATAGATAATTATGTCATCTGAGTCGAAGTATTGCTGAAACCCGCCTAATTCACTGCGGCCGTATTTAGACAAAGGATCTGCGTATCAGCGATTACCGCAAGGCTTTAACAACTAAGCCTACAAGTAACAGTAGAATATTATGTTTATACGACTGTATTGCTGTTATAGTAAGTGGCATTCGAAAATGGTTTGCACGAAAACATCCGCAGGAATAACAATATCGGCGGAGGTCGGTGTGCGCCAGCGCAGGCGGCGCGCTACGCGGCCGTAAAAAGTAAAAACAAATCATAAAAACCAGTTGTATTGTTCTTTCGCAAGAGACGACCTCAGGCCTTTTGATAAGAAACGAGTCATTTTCATCGATTTTCTAACACGTGTCTAGTTTGTATAACAAAGAAACATTTGCAATGCAAAGTTATTGTTCGATAAACAGAGCGTTTGTCGCGGGTACGCAGTCAGACTTAAACGATTACTGTGGGGCAGTATGAGTGTCATTGGCGAAATATAATAAACGAAGTCATTCACGATTTGAATAGAAAGCGAGATGTAAGATATTGAAAAAAAAAGAATTAAATTTTGAACGCTACGGAGTCTAAGTGAGACGTCACGAAACGAAACCTAAATGTTTGACATAGTGAAAGTGAGCAAGAAGCAATGCTTGTTACAAAAGAAATTTTGGTTTGTTATAATTTTTATCAATATGAAGTAACAACGTGTTTGGAAATACGCAATACATTGTTTTGGTAGAGCAGCGATAGGCTCGACATGTTATTTGTCTTATAATACATAAGGAAAATGCAGTTACTTCTGATTCCAAATGTGTTCTTTTTCGGTTTCGAAGGCCAAATCAGCTTGCATGATTTGTTGCACAAATGAGCATAGCTGACGAGGTGGCATCACGATTCACATCCACACCCGATAGATGTTGTCAAAGATATCTTTACACGTCTGAATGTAGTAAGTTCCATTTGTGACTGTCCCAATATACTGCACTAACTATAAGAACCACAACCGGTTAAATCACTTTGTAACACATAATTTACAAATAAAATATGTCAAACACAATCGTCGACGTCATGTGCGTCTGCAAAACAAACACTAATGACGATAAGAAAACATTTACAATTCCATATCAATTTTCAATCAAATTATTACTACATATGATAAATGTGATTTGCTGAAGATTGATAAAGCGATATAAAATTCACCTACAAGGCAAGTTACTTACAAATCACGGTTTCGGTTCTTTTTTCCATATTGAATAACTGAATGAAGTGTCTTGTATCAATTTAATCAGTTTTCTTGAAAGGCAACAAGAAACTGTGAGAAACTGAAAAACAAGCAAATATTTCGATGTGAATGCGTTTGTTTCCATCAAAGAACGCTTATGCCCATTTGGTACAATAGCCGTGTTGATGCACATTGAACACAACATTCGTGTTTTCAGAACGGTAGCCACACAAACAAAAGTTAATGATGTTGAAGCGTTACAACGCGCAAGATCCTAAAGTATTACGGTGAATTGAGATCCTTCAGTATAGGTACATCAATATTGCCTGAACGGTATTTGTCGTAGTTGTTGTTGCGTTTTTTTTTTGTAATATTCATTGCAATTTTTCCCATTGAAACACACGTGTGTAATAAATTTCTATTATTACGATAATTGTGCTTGCTGTTGAGCAAGTAGAGTAACACTCAAGGCCCATCAGTGAAACTGACGTCGGTGCATCCGTTTACCTCGCTTCAGCACAGGCATTCAGCATTGGTGTTGGCGTTTCCCTAATCGTAGGACCAATAGCATGTTTAGATTTTGTTTGCAATTCCTTCTACGTTTATTTCAAAAGATTCCTAACAGATGACTAATATTATTTATTAACATTCAACCAAAGCATGCATTAGTTCCGAGTTCAAGCTAGTAGAACGAATTCTTCGCGTACTAATTTATGCTTCGAGTTTAAGGAAGAGCGTTAATTTCCGAATAACAAAAGATACGTCAAAATTCAAAGCACAGACGCTTCCGATCAACAGGCAGTTAAATTTTGTTAGCGTCACCTTCAAAGTTCACTTCCTGAGGCTGTTTTCAATTGCCGAACTACGGGGAGGAAGACAGCGGCCACCGGTGCACCGACCGGCCGCGCAACCGTAGCCTTGGACGCGAGCTCCCTGCATTCTAATCGAGCGGCCTTGCGGAAGCGCGTGCCTCGTACCCGCTCTCGTAACACGGCTCCTTATCAACAGACTCGACAAATCACCACATTGACAGATATCGACTTATCTTCATCACAACGAGTTGGAATCACAAGGAAAGCCTCGAGTTGTTTAACAAAAATAGTTTATTTGAGAGTGCACCGTGTTGTTTCCCCTTGGCACTTAAATGCTCAAGCAAAGGTCTTGAGAAAATTAGATATGTAATTGGGAATGATCGTTACGAATCCGTAGTAAGTCGTTTGAATATCGTGAGCTGGTAACCAGTTCCACGCGATAAACAGGTCAGCTCCGATAAATGGACTAATGTGGCAGGCCCGAGTGGCTGCTTCCAAAAATATGAAATCGAGTCATTAAATATAAATCAATTACGTGTACTTGCAAGATTTAGGAGACTATACAAAGATAATGTTATCACAATCTGATAGCGTTTAGATCAGTAATCAGTACAATTTGGCCAACAGCGTTTGTAGATAGTTTTAATTAATTAGATTTTCTGACGTAGAAGATTCAAACAAATAACAACTAGGTACTATGCAAATAATGAGCTGAGTAGCAAATAGTATGGGGTAAGTAATTTGTACTTCCTATTTTTATGAAAATATTTTTTATGACTTGTAAGAAATCGTTGGGAGTGCAATAGTTTATTTTATGCACTGGAGCTTTTTCATATAAATAATAAAACAATACTTTCAGTCACGCAATACTTAAAATCAATGTTTGTTTTGGATGAGCCTAAGACTTTGGCTCTTTGGAAAATAAGGTTTTCTATTTTAAGTACTTTCATTAAACTTATTAGAAATTAAATTAAATTCGTTACAAATGTGTGTGAGTCGGAAGATGTAAATATTAAAATAATATCACTTACGGCATAGTCTGAAGTTTCATGTATGTATCCAACGGTAAAGACTCTAAATCTTTGTGGTTTACATTAGTGCCAGATAAACGTCTAGCTGTTCTCATCCAGCTACCTTTTTGTCTTCTGAAGCCTTTCTCGCTTTTCAACAATTGTAGGTGGCGTTTCACAATATCATGCCACTTCCACTTCACTGTAGCCGGAGAATCACTAGCTGCGTCTTCTTTACATATTTGTAAACTGTCACTAAATCTCCTCATGTTTTGAAGATATATTTCGTTAGATTTCGGCGGAAGGCTCTTTCGCCTTTCGTCGGCAATAATTATAGATTCTTGTGAATTTTGTTCTGCTATCCATTTTGATATAAAATCATTTTTATCACAGACTTGCATGATCACTGGCTCTTCTTTGGGAGGCGGTGGTATCCAATCCAAACTGACCCATTGACTAGATTTAGGTTTGGATTTGAATATGACATCTACCTCGTCGTCGCAGTCCGAAGAGCCAATCGAACATACGGACGTCTTTTTTCTCGGAAACCGAGAACGGATAGATCTACCAGCGGGGGTAATATCAGGATTCACACCGCTCTCAGTGTTTTCCTCTTTTCTAACATCCTGCAAACTCTTTATACACTCAATATTAACATAAGAGTTTTCGGAGCACGAAGAGTCAAGACTAAACCTAGGGGTACTTCGATGCATAAGCTTAGACCTAACAGTCACTTCCTCATTGCTGATTTCTGTATTTCCACCGCCAGTTTCGCGTTCGTTGGTTAACGAAATTCTTCGTTCATTTGATATGTCGTTTTCCATTTCAATTATTTTCGTCATGCTTGGAAAGTTGTTTTCTTTTTCAACTTCCATTATGCTAGTTAATCTTTGATGACAATCTTTGTCTAATGATTCTGTACTATTCGTTATAGTGGAAAATGAATTATCTTCATTTAGTTCTATTATTCTTGTTATTCTTTGCAATGTCTCATTTTCTCCATCGATGTGAACAGGTGACGGTGCCTTGTCATTTTGAAATTCAATAATTCTTGTTATTCTTTGTGAATGTTCTTTTTCTGGTTCTATATTTACTGAGGTTATGTCGTCTAATTCTATAATTCTCGTTATTCTTTGTGGATAGTTATTTTCAGTTAATGATACTGAAGACTCTGATGTATTTGACTTAAAATTATCTTTCATAGCTTCTTGGGAAGAATCCTCAAATTCTTTCATTTCTAAAATATCAGAAGAACTCAAAAATGATGACTGACTATCTATCATTTTGGTAGTTGTGATATTACATCTTTCAATCGTTACCTTTTCTTCTCTTGAATTGCTGCGGCTCTTAGCTTTTTGTAAGGCGCTTTCAGTGAGGAAAACACAAGGCACTTCAACTTGCATAGACATTTTTCGTCTTCGGGTTGAGTTTTCTTTTTCTTGATTAATGTCATTGTCGACATCTTCAGGAACCGCCGTATGCGGAAGAACAATAGGTGTTCCTGCTACCATACGCAAAAAATCTGTGACTGCGGCTATATGCGCTCCTGTTACTGCTCCTTGTAACTTAACACCGGATACTTGATGAGGCACAAGTTGATTATCGCGGATACACCATACTACGGGCAAAGCCCCTTCAGACACCATCGTCGTTAAGGTCCAATGTTCGTTTCGATATTGTCTCTACAACCAAATTGTTTGAATAAAATTAACAAAAACTAAAAACTTATCACAATACTAAAGTAAGTTTTAATTCACTGGCGCATTTCCGGGCTACGTCCTACACTTCGAAATTGAAAAAAGTACAAGTAAGTGTGCACATAGATTTGTTGTCGAAGAGTCGGCATAGCGCGAACGCGGCGCGGTACGGGTGGTGGAGCGCGGCGAGCGTGCGCGTCCGGCGGAGGTCGCGAGAGATAAGGCGGTGAGAGTCGCACGCGCACCACTGCCGCCCGCCGCACGCCCCGCCACGCCGCCGCACCATCACCTTCGATCATACATCAATTTTCATCCGATGCACTCCTCGAGGGAATTATGTAACGGTATGGATAACCCATTTTAACCGTTAACCAACCTAGTCAAAACATGATTAGGCGGTAAAAAAATTGGAGTTTCCGAAGAAGCTTTTAGACTTTCTAGTTTTGATAAAACTTATTGTCGTTGGTTTTCGACTAAGTTATAACACTGTTATAACATACAGTACAGCATAATATCCATAAAACGTTTTTGAGTCTAGACCAAGACCGATGCCAATTGTTACTTGTCTTGCAATCTTCAATTTATTTACATAAAATATGCAAGGACTGGAATTCAAGTAGGTTTGCTACGGTGACGTAACGAATACGTACCAAAATTAGTAAAACAATCGTCGACCACGGACGTCGTTTATAGTCATTATCAACAATTTAGATGCTCGGTGATTAATAACTTATACTGTTTTCAATATTGTAAATGGAATTGAATCCCATCGTTGCAAGTTAAGTAGGCAATCGAGAGCAGAGAGTTGTAAGTCACCCCATCTGATGTGGGGTCATCCTGTCGCGTACAGTTAGGCCGCTTTGTGTTGGCCCTATTCGTGTCAGGGCGGTCCATCACTCAGTCGTCGCGTCGGCCAATGCAATACCGCAAGCTTTATGCAAGCCTACCTTCTGGTTTGTAATATTCTGAGTGCCAACAAAACCTCGTGAGTAATTCAACATTGCTGTATTAAGTCCAACAACAAAAAATCTGAATTGTTATCCTAGATTTTATTCAATTATGAGATCCAAATTATTGCAAATCCCTTGCAATACAGAGAATAGTATGCCAATTTAAGATAATATCCTGTCTTATCACCGCTAAGGCTGTCGTCTAAAGGCATTAAGAAAGCAATAAGGTAATTAATAGGTGCTAGATAAATAGAGTTAATGCACATAGATAGAGGCTACAAGTATACACATGTAACACCGTCATGCGCAAATGCCAGTGGACAGTTAGGCGCGGCGCCAACGCAGCTTGCGATGCGCCACCCGTATCTGGGACGGGCAAATCAAGTATTAATTACCCATACGACGCTTAATGAACCCTTATAGTTAACCGACGAAGACCATCAAACATTCCTTCAAAATGAATGTGCTTGAAAAAAAAAATGAGTTTTAACGCCACATTGCAGTGACAGTCAAGTGAGCTTTTTATCATGAGTTTCGAAAAATGTGAAAATGAATAGCGGAAGAAATAAATTTACAGGTAAAGATCACAATACGATCTGGGAATATCGGATGTTACCAGATCTAATTCAGCTAGGAAGGCTAGTTTAAATATAAAATGTAGCTAGAGAAGTGACCATAACTGTATTCTAAGATATTGTGCGTAGGTGTGTGCACGAATGATTATGAACGACCTCTCAGATGCAGATAGCAAACAAACTCTCGCATCAGTTTCGACGAATCGCTTTCCGTTCATTGGAACGATCGGTTTGGGGAAGTCCAACGGTCGGCTACAGGAAAAAAGTGTTATTTATTCAGATAAAGAACATGGATCGGATGCACCGAACAATAGACAAACAACAGACCTTGGTACTGTACGATGTTGCATATGCTACCCGCTCCTATGAATTAGAATTGACCGAAAGGGAAGAAGTAAATTTATTACACTGTCGTAGAACATTTTAAATAAAGATGTTTTACAAAGTCTTCATTATATAAACGGAAGTATCGATTCGTTAAGTTGCTAACGACGTACGAATTAATTTTGTAATAGGGATTTTTGTGTTGATATATCACACTGTTATGAAAGCTTTTCTTCTAGCCAAAGGTCAGCTTTATTTGTATGTATAATTGAAACTGGCTGCAAAAAAACACTAACAAATAGAAATTGAAGTCCTGTCTTCAATTTTTCTGTAGATTAAATTGAAAATCCATGTATAGTACACGACATTGAAAAGTCGTACCTGTACATTAAATGGAAATATTTTTCTTGATTTTATACTAAGGAAATAAATAAAATTCGTTTTTAACGTTGTTTCAAAACGAGGGCAAGGACGAAAGCGTGTGTGTGTCACATTTAATTCACTGTGTCGGTCGGGTTTTTTGCACGAGTATTAAATTCATTTGCATATTTTCGATGCATTTCAAGTGACGCGTGAAGTGTTATTTGGATGTATAATATAAGATATACCTTACGTCCCTAAACGAATGATTCGTTGCCGATTTTCAAGAAGGAACCAAGAAAGAAATACCTTGAGGAAAGTTTGCTATAAATTGCAACTAGAGCATGCAGTCTCATTGGGTCATTCATATACGTAGACGATACAGATGCGTATTTATTACATCTGAAAACTAGGTCTCACGTACAAAGCCGTGCAGAATCCGAAACACTATTTGTATTTTAATGCAAAATGAAAATTCATTCACCCCAGCTTGTTAAGTAACTTGGTTGCTACGCCAAATTCTAAGTTAATGCGCATTCCTTGAAAGTGAACATTAACATAATCGTACAGAAACTTAATTCACACGTTAATTACATAACACAAATAATCGTTGGTTAAATACCAATAATATTAGTACTTATTTAAAATCATAAGCGTTAACATTATTTATGCATGATAAGGAATAGGAATACAAAATGTGCAAGATCATATAAAATCTTCACATAGCCGGTAAACAAGGATGACATACAAATGAAGATTTCTCTGCGCGTGAGTATTAATGAGACGCTTTAATGACGTGAAGGTTGTCGAATTTGTTACTTATTGTATAATGTCGGCCAGTGATAGCACGGTTCGAGGAAGCAAGCGGTCAGCGGCGTCGCCGGCTCGGCGCTGGCGCCATAAGATGGCGCCCGCCCGAGCAATTCGCGACGCGCGATTTTTTCTCCGCATCATAAAATTATTAACCGTACCCCCGTGTAAAGTTATAATTATAACACTACCGTTTGATTACTCATAGCATTGATAAATGGAGGCAAAAATGTCGTGTGAATGCAGCTAATCAGGCAAACCAGTGGGTAATTCGAATTGAGGCTATTGTATTATAATCAAATGAAACACAACTTAATTACACATAAGGACCTCGTGTTCCAACACATGTTTGTGATATTAAAAGTGTAAGGATATGTAATCATCTACTTTAAACAGAAGTCAAGTTAGCGTGTGGTGACACGTGCAATAACACCTAGACCGTCATTAGGATAATCTTGTATAGGTAAGTAATTACCAAGGTAAGGATGTGCAATCTTATAGCTTTATGACTATCGGTATACGTTTTATCATTATAATAATCAATTAACTTTATAACTACCTAGTGCAAAATTTTGAATACGTACATAAATGTTAATTAATTAAATTTTAATTACTGTGCTATAATTTTCAAATTATTATTTTTTGCTGCTAAAACAATGTTTATTGAAACATCGTCATTGTGGGCTATGTAAATGAAAAATCCCACAATGACATGGCCGTAACTAAACCTGAAGATTTCACAAACGTTCTGCTTGCTAAGTATTTACAAATGTTATTGTTGTTATCTGCCTTTATTAATATACATTCATTTGTGAGTGAATTGTTTTTACAACCTTGTCAAAGTATAATATAACAATTAGTGAGCAGACATCGTTACTTTAAACACAAAGATGATAAGATGAACAAAGTTGCGGACGTACTTACATTATGAATATTAAACAAGGAAAACACTGAATTTTCGCGCGCATACATAGGTATATTTCCGGAAAACCTGTAAAACCTCGTCAGAATTTTAAACATTTTCCACCCTAAACCTGCTGTCATTGGCTACGAAAAACGGTGTGAAGCATTGGATCAAGTAAACGATTTTGAAAATTGAATGGAATATTTACAATGAAAAAGTAATAAAATTAATAACTTGCATTGTATTTAAAGAATTATGTGCCATATGGTAATAGACAATAAGTAACACGAGAGTTACCGCTCCGTTACGACCCATTTGAACTTGTTATACTGCTGACAGAAATCGACGGTCGACTCAACCAATAATCGGGAGGAAGATTCGCAAAGATAATTGCACATTTTTAGCACTAATGTGCAACTTAATTTGCCTGTCGTAACCATCTCGGAGGTACGTCAATCTGCAGATTACGGTTTAAAGCGTTCTAGACGCGGGTGTAGAAAGTTGCTTGCGGCGCGACTCTGCGGCGCCCGCGCATGTCCTGCGATCCGCATTCTCCCTACCAAGCTTTAAATAAAACTAAAAAAATAAAAGCAACATCGTAAAATACAGTGTATCGCGGAGTAATGACTTTAGAAGATTAAGTAGGGAATAGAGAAGGCCGTACCTCGATTGAAATAAAACAAGTCGAAGAAGACTTGGCAATGCCAGAGGACATTGCGAATGAAATGTTACGTTTAGTTAGTCACAGTTAATAAAATATGCAAACAAAGAGTTACGATAGATAAAGTGATTACAGATTACGTATTTATATGTAGCTTATTAGTATTAAAAACTAAGTCCAGGTAGTTGACGACAAAAACATTTTCTTATAGAACAAAATTAAATCCAATCAACTCTGTGAAGTTTTAATATTAATAAATATGTATTTATTCGACTCTTTTAATGAATTTTCGATACCGTATCGGAACATATTTTACTTTACAGCCTAACTGCACACTCATCTTGTGTCATTAATCTTGCAATCCTCCTGTCGAGGATACAATCTTTCTTTGTAAAGGGATTACGTATTATTTTTATTTTACATTATAAATGCATAACTGTGAAGTCGTTCTGGTCAAGCATCCGAAAATTACGTAACGGCGCCGATAGTTTGTGGACTTTAGATCAAAAATGGAAAATACAACAAAGGCTGCTATTGTACAAGTTTGACAAAGGACAATAGTGAAGTGAAAAGTTGAGTCTCTCGATTTCTTGAAAGAGAAGCCTTAACCTACATTTCAAAATGATTACAAAGGAATGTCACGAAGTGAGTAGCAAAACAGTGTTTAGATAATGGTGGTGTATAAACAATCGCATCTGCGGTCGGTGCGCGGCGCGGCTACGCGGCGGGTCGATGAACGACCTAGCTCAGTGTGAGGCTGTTTCCTCGGCTGCGGAGTGCGGACCCGCCCCCGTTTCGTGTACCACACCACAATAAACAACAAAAATATTTTCAAAACCATAAACTAACGTAAGATCGTAATCATACAGTAGGTACCTGAATTCTTGTACGAACAATAATAATTTTACGTTTGTTTATAACAGTCCTGTGTTCGATACACTGCTACATTTTAAATATCAAGTGATATTTAATCGTCGCTATTGTGGTTAAAAAATTGTACAATTTAAATTTGAGTCTAAAACTTAGATGAGATTTTCTTCGTGAGAAAGATTTTTTGTGGTTTCAGCTTAAAATAATTTTACAGCGCAAGAACTGACCGATTACTTCAGATTACTAAACTTGGTGACAAGATTACATATTGAACTTTTTCCTGCATATTAATTATGATTTTAAGTGCCTGTTTTATATATCACGAAAAAAAGTGGCAAAAAATATACTGATTACTAATACGTAATGAGTAGTTTGTGGCGTAAGATGAATGATGTTTATATCTGAGGGTTTAATGAACGACCTCACTTACACTTTTGCTGACATGTCATACCGGACATATCAATACTCTCTAGGCAATAATAATTACATTCGCATTAGAGTGGTCCACGGTACACATACCAGTTTCGGTGACAAGTCGCAGAACTCTCACTTGCGGATGTCGCATCGCATCTCGTGTGCACGACGCTCCATTACCGATAAATTGGCACTAGCAAAAAATATCATTTTCGCTGTACGTTGACGTTCATACGTTTCTAATCACATCATATCTGGGTCAGCGGAAATTTACGACGCGAACGATTCACTGAAAGCCTTTTACATCACATCTCGACGGCGGACACCTGGTACTACCAGGATCCGATCTGCATGAGGCGTACCACGTACGCTAATTGGTGGGATTTTTTTCTACATGGTTCGCTAACTAAAATCGAATTACCGATTCAAGATCATTTAAATTTAAATTAGTAATTAAGATTATCAACTACGACATCGAGACTCGAGACTTATTAGGAGACAGTGAAAATGTAATGAATGACAGGCGCATTCGAGATCATTAGATAGGTATGCAAGAGAAAAAAAACTGGGAACAAGAGAAAGTGTTCATAAAATAACACAGTGAGACACTGCATCAAGAATGATCAATAATCAAGTGTGGGTGCGTACATCAGTGCAGTGATAATTGAAAGTGCCATCTCTTGCAGGCACTCTGTACCAGATAGAATGTATGTCAAGTCGTTTTCACGGTCTTGGCATGTTCTATACAAAATTGACCATGACTTGGGATGGGCGCATGTCGCGCTTGCGTAGGTGTCGTCGAACATTATCTATTCAATATAGAGGTTCATTATTACGATCACAATTGCTTCTATGCTAGAGTTATTAACACCTGTAACGACTTCTTCTAACGTTTTCGTGTTTATTATATTACAGTTTAGAAATATTTAATTATTCCTAATACATAACATACAAACTTACTATCTAATCTATACTAATATTATAAAGAGGAAAACTTTGTTTATTTTGTTTGTTTGTTTGGTTGTAACGAATAGGCTCAAAAACTACTGGACCGATTTTAAAAATTCTTTCACCATTCGAAAGCTACATTATCCACGAGTGACATAGGCTATATTTTATCCGGGTACGGGCAGTAATTCCCACGGGATGCGAGTGAAACCGCGGGAAAACGGCTAGTAGTACATAAAATAAGAATATAATTTAAAAATATGGCATCAAAAAATCCGCCTTGTCGCCACCAATCGGAAGCGAACCCATAAGAGGCTGGCAGCAGTAGCAGCAGTGCCTAGTTAGATGATAATAATGCTATGATACTAGACCAAAATAAAAACCAGACCTTGGGTCACTTGAAGTATTATCATATCAAGACTTCTTTAAAAAGAAGATGAGCATGGCCCCACGGCCTGAGAGTTTCGACCCCGAACGTCCCAAATATATAGTTACCTACGAGGCCAATAAATTAGCGCAGTTTGAGGTTCTCTGCAGTCTCAGCAGCGAAACCAGCGCATTGTATCGAGCTAGGAAGGTGAGATGGTGTAAGAGTGCATACGGGTCGCGTCTCATACTAAAGACCGATATATCTTCTACGGGAAGAAAATGGCATACCGTGTGGTCTCCATATCCATCCAAACCATAGTCGCGTGCCAAACTACTTGGTCCTAACCCGGCTGGAAAGCCAACGGCAACAAGAGCTCGTCATTTATATTCCCATGCCGTGCAAAGCCGCAATTAGGGCTTTCAATACCGGTATTCCGGGATCCCGTAATACCGTGATCACGGATATAATATGGTCTTTTTTCAATACCGGTATTGACGGCCCAATACCGTGATATACCGGTATTACAAATATTTGATGTGAATTTATTTCTTTAAAATAATATTGTCCAAATGTACACCCTCGCGTTTACTACACTCATTTAATCGAACAGTAAAATTATAGTGGACTCAGTGATGACCACCACTTCGTGATGGATATTTATTTACGTGGTCTCTGAGGTGAAAATTAGCTTAATCCGAAAACAAGATGTTAGTAAACGTTGAAAACGCTCAAATGCCTGATTTACAAAGTCAAACTTCTTGGGTCGGGACGGGCATCTTGGGTCTTTAATTCTTGCACCAATTGTGTAATGACAACTATGCACATTTAAAGCACTTCCAAATTCAAAGGTTTGGGTTATGACCATGACCAATAGAGTGGTTAACACTCTCCACATTTTCTACCATTGTCGATGCCCTTAGTCGGATTTTGGTTTTCCCACTGTTGTGCCGGTCTCTTCAAACTTTTATTTTCTAATAAGAGGAATGCCTGGTAGCTTGGCACATCATTTAAGTGGCTAAAATCTCGAATGCTTCACAAGCTTCCTCGCGCTACAGTCACTGAATTACCGGTTTTGTAAAACTCTCGTACGGATATCGTGCGGTCTGCTCCTGAAAACGTTCCATAACAACTAAATTCCTAAGAACCAGGCTACCAATTGACATAACCCCTGCGCCCCCTACGCTACGTTAACGCAGTAAGCTAAATAAATATAAACTTTCTTTTGAGACACCCTGTATATACTTCAGGTATTTATAAGATCATGCGGTCCATGGCCCTTTACGCATCAAAGAATGGAACCCCTCCCGCTGTGGGAGGAGTGTTAGACTTTTACTGACTAAATCCACCGTGTTCCTTCGAGGGCCTTTTGTGTGCCAGGGCCGCGGTAACTCTTTCGAACAACCCGCAGCCCCGACGGGCTCTGGCCTAGTGGGCCCGGCAGGGGTTTGCTGACACTCTTCTGAGGAGCACGTGGAACAACGCAAGCCACCGACACGGCCTGTCGTCTCCTAGGAGACGGAAGGACGATGAGCCACCCGAAACTCACCGCCACAGACCCACGCCTACGGTGGCGGGAGGTCGTCTCCCGACACCCGCGCTTGTGGTGTCTACCAGTCCACCGCGACGGCTGGGATGGCTGGTGCGAACTCACCGCTCTGTCGCCTCCTTCTCTAGGCAATAACTGCTTTGCAGAAGGAGAGGACGGATCCCATTCCCTCTCACCCCGCACCATGACATAAACCAGGGCTGGAGCAAGAGGGTGCCGCCGCCAATTGCCGCCGAGACACGGCGGTGCCCTTCCCAGCAGATTCCCACCTGGTAGCAGCCAGCAAGAAGATCAGCCGCTTTGCGGGAGATTGTGCGGTACCCCCAGATTAGCGCGATGGCTACTCACCCGTTTGGGGCTCGTTCAGGTAGTGCGCGGTTTGATAGCGCAGTGAACGTGGCCCACATTGGGTAGCCC